>MU750102.1:9830-26261 GCA_026770625.1 Nicotiana glauca | reverse complement strand
TATATATATATATATATATATATATATATATATATATATATATATATATATATATATATATATATATATATATATATATATATATATATATGGGAGGGGGACATGCTGAGGGGATCACAAGATAAAGAATCACAACAGAATTAAGAACTTTGATCAGCCGATATAATTAGAACAGATAAGGACAAGTAACCACAACAAGAGAAAGTATACGACATCACCCTTCGTGCTTTTACTCTCAACCTCACCATATGAATCAAAAAGAAACGGCACGACATCACCCTTCATGCATTAACACTCACAAATTCATGGCACGTCCTCACCCTTCATGCACTAACACTTACAATATGGCACGACATCACCCTTCGTGCATAAACACTCAAAAATCATGGAACAACATCACGCTTCGTGCATTAACACTCCCCCTCACCAAAACAAAGAACAATAACAACAAGGAGATAAAAATATCAAGAACAAGTCTTACTTAAATATTTGGTTCCACAATACCAACCTCAACTTTGAATCAATACCAAAGTTTGTCAAATATAATAAGAACAATCAATATAACGATAAATAGTCTAAGCATGGGTAATATGATCACAGAAAGCTACGATTTCATGAATAAGATTCACTCGCATGCTATGACTCAACAACAACGCATAGGTACTCGTCACCTCACCTATATGTTGTACTCAACATTCAAGCACGTAGCAAATAAGATCTAATCCCTCAAACCAAGGTTAACCACAATATTTACCTCGCTCCAACTGCCAAACTCAAAGCTCAACTACAGATTTTCCATTCAAACAAGCCTCCGCACTAATATAATCTAGCAAATTACAAACCGAACGATTCAATTTAAGCCTTAGGAACTACCCACGATTGCAAAGGATTCAATTTAGGTCATTATTGAAACAGTCAACACTCTGGCCCGCTTGGTCCAAACCCAAAATTCGGACCAAAATCTAATTATCCATTAACCCCCAAGCCTGGATATATAATTGGTTTTGGAATCCAACCTCAATTTGAGGTCTAAATCTCCAATTTTCAAAATTCCTAGTTTCTACTTAAAAATCCCCAATTCCACCATGAAAACCTTGGATTTTAGGTTGAAATCTTGTAAAATGAAGTGAAATATTGAAAGAAACTAGTTTAGAATCACTCACTAAGGTTTTGGGGAAGAAATAGTCTTTGGAAAATCGCCTCTTGTGTTTTAGGTTTTGAAAATTTGAAGAATGATAGAAAAATCTCGTCTAAGTCACTTTTACACAGCTACAGATGTCGCATTTGCAGCTCGGGCTTCGCAAATGCGAAGATAAGATCGCAAATGCGACCTTGAATCTCCGCAAATGCGACTCAATGATTGCATTTGTGATCAGCCGATCATTGCCCTTCCCAGACTCCCTTCGCAACTGCGAAGGAAAATTCGCAAATGTGAAAACTGTTGGACAATCTTCTCTTCGCATTAGCAATGAGAAGGTTGCATATGTGATGCCTGATCTCGCAAATGCGAGATCAGAGGCTTGGAACAAGATCAGATACACCAACAATATCCTCTAAGTCCAATTTCACACTATAGCCTATCCGAAACTCACCCGAGCCCTCGGGGTTCCAAACTAAACATACACACAAGTCTTAAAATATTATATGAACTTGATGTATGCCGAATATTCCTTTGATATGAGTTTTATTTATAAATAATTTGCCTTGAATCTGTAGCTATTTGCAAGATTCCATGTATTTTGGAAATAAATTCTCATTAGAAAGAAAGTGTGAAAGTATAAGGAAACATATTTGGGAATCAGGCAGATGTAGTGAATCAGATAAATAATTCCTTGAATCTTATTATCAAATGTCGATGCTCAATGTGGATGTTCCTTCATAGAGGAAAAACTACTAGTATAAATATAGTTACACTTTTAGGCTTGGAAAAGCATTCACAAAGGAAATATCCTATGTCAACATGGGACTACATAGAATATAGTCAATGGTCAACAGATACTACTCTGGCAAGACAATGGATCTCCCCTCACATTTCACTTAGATCACTAATATATGGGCCCCTGTAACAACATAAATCCACCCTCTCCCTTCATCACCATCATAACTGGGCTCCAAATAATATTTCATTTGAACTACCCCCATCTATCATCCAACTTATCCAAGACACTTACTTATCTCATTGCCCTAATGCCAGAGACACGCCCTACTGGTATCCCACATCCAGTGGCAACTTCAGTATATCCACTGTCTACCAACTATTTCTCCATTCCAACTCTCATCAAATGAACCTCTACCAACACTAATGGATATGGAAGGTACCTGCCCCGAATAAAATCAAATATTTTGTATGGTTACTTACCCACTGTAGATGTAACGATCTGATCGGTCGTTTTGAGCTCTAGCGCGCCGTTCAACAGTTTGAAGCCATGAGAAACTTCACTTCAGGCATTACGACTTGTACACGGGGTCAGAATTGAATTTCGGGAAGTTCAGAGTTGATTTGGAAAGAGAATTCTCATTTCGGAAGCTTTAAGTTGAAAGAATCGACTAAGATTGAATTTTTGAGTAAACGACCTCGGAATCGGGATTTGAAGGTTTCAGTAGGTTTGTATGATGATTTAGGACTTAGGAAAATGCTCGGATTTGGATTTGGAAGTCTGTAGGATGTTTCAACGCATTTTGGCAAAAGTTGGAAAATAGAAGATTTTTTGAAAAGTTTGACCGGAGAGTTGACTTTTTGATATCGAGATCGAAATTGGATTCTGGAAATTGGAACACATCCGTTATGTCGTTTATAACTTGTGTGTAAAATTTAAGGTAAATCAGAATTGATTTGATAGGTTTCAACATCGAATGTAGAATTTGAAATTTGTTAGTTTTGAATAAGCTTGAATTGGAGAGTGATTCATGTTTTAGTGTTGTTCAATGTAATTTGAGGCATCGACTAAGTTCGTGTCATGTTATGGTACTTGTTAGTATATTTGGTTGGGATCCCATGGGGCTCGAATGAGTTTTGGAGGAGTTTTTGGAAGAGTTTGGCGTTTTGAGCATAAACATGTAATGATTCAAAGGTCCATTTTTAGTTATAGAGATCGAAACTTGATGTCAAGACTTCCGAGATTTTGATAATGAATTATAGGATTGACCTGGAAAGTTTGGTCTAATTTCATCAAGTAGCGATTGAGTTTTTAGCGCAAAACATGAGTTAATTGTTTAACGAGCGAATTTGGTATCGCATTGGGTACATGAGCTCCGAATTGAGTTTCGATTGAAGGAACAGGTTTGTATTATTATTTGTGACTCATAGGAATAAGAATCGTCGAATTCCGAGTTCCTATGATGTAGTTAGAGCATTTTAGTGAAATTAAAAGTTTTTAAAATTTTTGGGAAGTTGTTGTATTTTTCACAGGTGCGTGAACAGTAACCACAAGTTTGTGAACAGTAACTGCACCTGAGTGAACAGTAACCGTGGGCAGTGTATAAATCGAGCAGTCCGAGATTTTTACTCATTTTTCGAGCTATGGAGCTCGGATTAAAGAGATTTTTAAGGCGATTTTCACCATATGGATTGGGGGTAAGTGTTCTATATCCAAAGTGATTATATTTAATGATTCCATGGTTATTTTCATCAAGTATTAGTGAATCAAATAGAAGAAATTGGAGAGAATTTGTAAACTTTTCAAAAACAAAAATTCTAGATTTGGAGGTCGATTCATTATCGGAATTTGATAAAATTAGTATGGCTGAACTCGTATCGAAATAGGTTGTCAGATTTTGTGAGTTTTTTTGGAATTCGGGCATGTGGGCTGGATGGCAATTTTGTCAACTTTTCGAGCAGAGTTTGGAATTTATCTAAATTGAATTGTTGTGAGTATTAGAGCCTATATTTATGGACTTTCTCATTTCTTGGCTAGTTTTGGAGTGTTGTGCATTGATTTAAGTCGTCGTAAGGGCTTGAAAGCCGTCTATGGAACCTCGGAGCGAGGTGAGTCTCCTTTCTAACCTTGTAAGAGGGAATTGTCCCCATAGGTGAATTAATTGGATTTGTGCTCCTATTTGTGGGGGCTACGTGTCGCGCCCCCTTTTTTCTTGCGGAATCGGGTTTATGACATTTTGGTATGGGACAACTCTTTCTTTTTGGGAAAGGGGTTTGCATTTTTGAAGAGTCGCCACCTAACGATTTAAGGTATTTTAGGGCACCTATAGAATTCATCTATAACTACATTTGGTAACCAGAGATAGGATAAGAGCTTGAAATTATCCTAAGGGGAATGTGTTAGGCACCCCTCAGGATCCACTAGTATGGTTCCCGACCAAACAATTTTTTGTGAATTTATACAATTAGCAAATAAACAAGTATAGCTCAAATAGTAGGGGATTTAAGTTTAAAAACACAAAAAGAACAATTAGTGAAAGAGCGAGATTTTGAAAGAATTGCAATCTAAGCATATTCATGAATGAAAGAGGGGTGTCCTAGGTTTGTTTAAAATATGGATCACATAAATACAATACCCGTTATGACACTCCTCAAAGAGGGGCTACGCGTGGTATTAACGTACTGGTCATCATATTTATATCTATCCTTTCCCTCACTGTGAAGGTAATTAAAGTGAAGGTTGGTCTTGACCCCTATTGCGTGCTGTTACCCGTCCCTTCCTATCAGTCCCGGAGGAATTTAGGACTCCTATTCTATAGGGGGGGGGGAGGGGTTCTAGGCAGACCCTTAGGTTCAAAGGCAAAATACTAGGCGACAACTAAGAATACATAGGACTGCATTTAGGGGGTAACGCACATAAATCAAATAGAAGGCTCATATATACCTCCACAAGTAATGCACACAGACATCATGACTCATACACAATTAAGGTCTGAATTCAGATCCTAACAAGGTATTTAAGTGATAACAGTAGAACCAGATTTATTACATGACTCAGAAAAGAAGTCCGAATCAGGCTTGCCTACTGGTTTTAACACGGTGACAGTTAACTAATCACAAAGACAATTCTAGTTTTATTTAAAGTTGATTGCCTAAGGCTTGCCTAAGCACGAAATACAGATGACTACATTTTATATAGTGAAATAAGGCAGTTTTTTAAAGCGGAATCATAAATCCTTGTAGGCATGATATGTAATGACAAATCATGGCAGTTTTTGAAAGAACTTGTTTTAGAGAAAATAAATCATTAATTAACCAGTTTCGAAACGAGCTAAAATGTGGACTGGGTTGATTTATTTAACTAAACTAGCTGAGATCTATAGGCAGAATTTCTAGAGTTATTCCCTATAGGCATGACATCTAGTTGTTTAACACTGATTTCAGAAACTTTGTAGGCATGTTGACCAATAAAAGAAAACATGTAACACTTGTTATAATAGAAGCTGGGTTAAATTATGTCCTATAGGTATGACATCTATTTGTGAAACTGATTTTGAGACGTATTAAACATGATTTCTAACATGATAAGGCAAGTATGGTAAAATCCTATTAAACATGATTTCTAACATTGTCAAGAAAACATAGTAGAATGTAAAGTCCTATGGTTTCTACCCTGGATTATACTATAGCATGCATATTTCCCACCCCTTTTCACTATCCAACCCCGGAGTCGTTTACAAATAATTATTACAGACCAATACTGAAATGAATTACATAAGAAGAGTAAAAATTACACTATAGAGAGCCTGAAACAGGCCCAAACTTTCAGCACCTGATTAGGACTTTCTCCCTGAGTTATGTAATAAATCACCTCAAGCGCTAAGATTGTTCCATAGCCTTTATCATATCTGGGTGTGTCAAAGTTCCCTAAGGACCTCAAGTGATCCTGGGAAGTGCTCACACCCAAATTCATAGTCAATACAGAGTAAGTGCAGTGCGGAAAGGTCAGCATTTATGTGTCCAAGTTCAGAGGGATCTCAAGGGTCCCAAGGCAAAGCTCACACAAAAAGGGCAGAACCTAGTGGTATAAGAGTATATGTGAGAGTGCTTAACATAGATTTAAAAGAGTTGAGTTGGAAGTAGTTTTGAAGTGGATTAGTTTGAAATAAATTTTGGAAAGCAATAGAAGAGTTTGCCTGAGTGAAAAGAAAAAGAACGGGACAATCAGCAACTCAAAACCAAATCAGCATACATAGTTCAAACACAAACAAGGAAAGGAGAAATTGGGAACATACATGTTTGAAACCACATAAATGGGGAAAACATTTGCAGCAAACATACAGAACAATTCCGAATCCATTGAACAAATTAGTCATGGTAACGGATATTTAAAACATAGGAAAGAGTGCAGCAGGATCATGTTGAAGACAAGGGTTTTGTTGAACAAAATTTGACACTACATGGTTATACCAGTTAAGGAGAGGGTAAAGGTAATTAAGTAAACATGCTGGACAAGTGTCAAAGACTAAGTAAATTCTGATATGATAATTACACACAAGGCAAGAATTTAGACATGCTTAATAACATCAAACATAAAAACCAATTGATTAACTAGTAAAGTAACAGGCATGGATGTATAGGCATGGAACACATAAAGTTGAATTTCAAATTTAAACTAGAGACATACCATTTGAAGAAGTAAGGTTCAAAAAGTAAAGCAAGCAGAGTTCCATAGTCTAGCCTTGGCTTTCAGCCGACTAGACAACCAGTTAGCACAAGTAGCAAAAAAAGAAGAGAGAGTTTTTGTGTGTGTGTGTGTTCTGAACTATGTTCGTGTGTTAAGACTGTAGAAGAGAGTCATTTATATAGTAGTTTGAAGACTGGTTAAAATAAGGCAAGAATCAATTCTTCAGTAATTGTAGAACTCCGTATAAAAAATTAGTTTGAATTCCCTTTAATTAAGTGAGTCAGTGTAAATGGTAAAGAGCAGGTGGCAAGTAAGGAAATAATCTTACACGGCTGGAGTATAACAAATAAGGAAGGATTTCAAAATAGTACCAGTATAGAGAAGGTAATTAAGGCTAGGTTTAGAAAGTTTTCTACTAAGGAAACAATCAGTAGCAATGCAGACAAGGCAATGGAAAACTAATTAGGGTAAGCAACTAATCAAGTTAAGTGGAAAGGTAGGAGTCGGGGGGTCCAAAGGAAAATGTTCAAATCACACCAAGTAATAAGGAATTCAGAATCAATCAAAGAGAAAATCACGGAAAAGAGTCAGCGTGTTTAACATATAAATAGAGTAAGACATGGGTAGTCAAGAATTGGCACACAACTCTAACAAAATATGAAGATCAAATGATAGTGAGAAAGATGCAAGTCTTGATGCGAACAGTCAAGATGAACAAAAACATATAGAATTGATGTAAGTCTAGGCTCAAAAACTCAGTAGAAGCATATTAAGGTAAAACAATCATAAGAAATCACAAGAACTCAAAAGAAACATGAGAATCAGTAAGTCATGTTAATACAACCAAACGAAGAACCCTAAAAATCAAGGTTTTCAACGTAGGCTAGTTAGGGTCAAGGAAGAACTCAATAAAATCAGTCAAAACACATAGATACACTTAAAACGAGAAAGTGTTTCGAAGAAAAGGATTTTCAGAAACCCTAGTTTAGGAAGATGACAAACCACTCAAAAATCAGGAGATTTTCCATAAAACAAGTAAAAATAAGTTCGATCCTTCTCAGACCTGTACAAATCTAAGAAGTTTAAGAAACGAAATTAGGCTTTTTTAACAGAATAACTCGAATAGAGGAGAAAGCTTAAACAAACATTTGCATATAAATACAAAAATCAGAAGAAAGAAGCGTTTTCGAAAAGGTATTTAAGAACCCTAGTTCGAAGATGAAAAGTTATTTTAGAAAAAAAATTGGAAAAACCTTCGAGGAAAAAAATAGAGCTCATAATATACACAGATCTAAGATAGATGTAAAAGAAATCGGAGAATCTTAAGATTTAGGGTTTCAGAGAAACCAGAGAAGATGAGAAAAACCTTAAAATGCTACCGGTTTTAGCCGGAAAAGCCATATATCTTACTCAAACAGCCATGGATGGCTGAAAAATGGCATGAAAGACCATGGATAGGAGTTGAACCGCTCCAGGTTCACCAAAGGACCTCAAAGTAGTGTTAAACCGGCGTGGGGTGAAGCAGAGGCCAAGAGATGATGAGAGGCCATGGTTTTCGGCGAGGGAGGTGGCCGGAGAAGGTGGAAAAGGTCCATCGAAGAGGAGGATAGAGGAGAATGTTCTAGAGAGAACCAGAGATAGAGAGATGGAGTCAGAGAGGTCAGTTGAGAGATAAATGAGAGGGGGGAATGAGAGATGTGGGGGTAGTCGTTAGGGTTTAATATGGTAAAGGGGGGATCTGGACCGTTGATTAGAATTGATCAACGATCTAGATTGGACCGTGGATTGGGTTGGGTATGGATTGGGTTTGGGCTTGGGTCTGATGGGTTATTTAATAGGTTTGGGGTTGGTTTGATTTAGGTTATAATTCAAATAAGAGTGGCTACTTGTTAAATACCCAACTAAATTAGATAAATAATAATTAAAAATAGCTAATAATTAGATAAAATAAAATTAAATCAAAATAGGAGAAATTAAGGTAATTAAATAATATTAAAAATATGAGATGACTGATTATTGAATTAAAATAGCATAAAGTGTACAATTGGGCTATAATTATAAAATTATTGTAACTATCCAAACAATGCCGAATTGGCTAATTTGTGAAATAATTAAATCCTAATAGGATTAAAAATGATATATTGAGCTAAGAAATACTTTGAAATTACTTGTAATGTAATTTATGAATAATTATTGGATATAAAATACTGACTAAATTAGAAAATAAATTGATAATAATATGAAAAATTATGAAAAAAAATACCAATTGTTATAAAAAGTGATTTTGAATGCATATATGCAAATTTTAAAATAGTTTGAGGAAAAATTGGGTATCAACACTATGTACGTGCGAGGTGGCGAGAGTCCGTGCGTAGCTACTATTATGTTTAAGTCCGAGTAGTCTAGGACCCAAAAGCATGTTATACTTGAAATATTTATAATCTTATTGACAGTTGAATTGCTTAAATCACATCTAATTAGTAAATGAATTTAAAAAAAGATTAAACTTTATTTTCTTGAATTGTTAAAAGAGAATTGGCTTTTCTTTGGATAATTGTTCCCTGAAGAATTCTTGATTGACTGATTATTGTTTTTATTTATATTTGACCGCGTCATATGTAATTCATGAGCGGGGTAATAGATGCATCTACGGTTCGCGCCATTTGACCCTCTGGCAGTGCACAATTTAAATATTATTGGATCGGGCCGTACGTCCTTAGCATGATTTGTGCATGCTTGCATTGCTTGCCTTGAGATTTATAGATATTGATATTTGCTCTCCCTGACTTGAGAATAAATGTATAAATGATGAAAAGGAATTTGGGAATTTCTTATAAAAGAAAGAATTGTTTACTTTCTTCATTCTATTGAATTACAATCCTATTCTAAAAATCCTCGATTTATTATATTATGGACGTATCATTATTGGACCACTAGTAAGTGTCGTCGACCTCTTGTCTCTACTTCTTCGAGATTAGACGGGATACTTATTGGGTACACGTTGTTTTCGTACTCATGCTTACACTTGCTGTTCAAGAACATGTATTCCTAGTGGCCTATTGGGTGTAGCAGCATGGATGATACGGGGACTAGGTGAGCTGCATTTTTCGAGGTGACCCGCAGCCAGTATAGTCTCTTTCAGCATATTGTATTTACTTTATGTCCAATTTGTATTCCGGACAGTTATTGTACTTTATTCGATTCCTTAGTAATTGCTCATGCACTTGTGACACTGGGTTCTGGGATGTCTATAGGAGTAGTTAGTATTTTGAAATTGTTAAAGATATTATCATTTATTCAGTAGAATTTATTCTTTATTGTTTAAATATATAAAAGAAGTGAATTCAGAAATATCTAAAATAAGAAATTACTAGTTATTTACTGTTGGCTTGCCTGACAATGGTGTCCGCCGCCATTACGACCCTTAGTGAATTTTGGGCCGTGACAATATGGTATCAGAGCACTAGGTTCACTTAGGTCTCACGAGTCATGAGCAAGTTTAGTAGAGTCTTGCGAATCAGTACAGAGACGTTTGTACTTATCTTCGAGAGGCTACAAGGCTGTTAGGAGCACTTCCCTTCTTGATTCCTCATCGTGCAGTTTGATTCCTTTGGGGTTTATGCCTTTTCTTATTTCCTACTCAATCTTATGCGACGTGAAGCGCTTTCTATATCGATCAAGAATTGAGAAATTATAATGGTACTACATATATGGTGCGGGATATTCCTCCCTACGTATTTGATTGGGCTATTATCGTCGCCTTGCAGAAGGTCGTTCTGTCGTTTCTTCTCAATATCAATATTACCTAAGGTTTTGAGATTTGACATTAATTATTATGACGATTCATGCGTTGCTATCGCACAGTATTGGTGTAATAGTAGGATGCTTGTCTATGCGTCGAAGCAGTGAATGACTTGAAAAGATGTTTACTCAGTGCATGATTTAGAGATTTAGTATTTTATTAGTGGCGGGGGAAAATCAATCGAGCTAAAAATGTTTAGATTTAGGTTGATGGAGTAACGAGGCTCGGTATGTGCGAGCGTGGTGGAATTTTCATTTGTGATTAGATGTTGTTGTCCTTGTTGAATGTACTAAGCTCATCAGTGTTAATACCTTCTACGATTCGCCCTTAGGGCAGGATATTGTAAGATAGTATTGGAGAAATGACTATTAGAGATTGCAGAGTGCGGTGGTTCAGGATTGAATGCATATTTCTAATGTCGATGGCTCGAGAGAAACGATTCTTTGGAAAAGTTTAAAAGCTATTAGCGGTCTATTGGTTCAAGTGCTATCGAGATAGATTTTGATCTAAGGCATTAGCTGAGCAACAAAGGATGAGGGGACGTGTGGAAAGTGTCACGCGGTGGTTAAACTTCTAGAAGGCCAGGTGTAAGAAGTGGAGGTCAAGTAGTTTCTTAAAGAGGTGAGTCTGCCCAAAGTGGGAGAGTGGCACAGTAGTATGTGGATTCAGTGGCAGGATAACTATACCCTTGAGGAAAGTTTGGGGTGATTTGGGGAGTTTTAGTGGGCAGTGGCTAGGTCTATGGACTTAATTTGAAATATCGACTATTATTTGGCTGGAGATTTGATATGACGGAAATGAGCTACTTGATATGAAGGAGGATACAATATAACTTTGAATTGGAATATATTGTCGCACATTTAGTTGTTGTCCACGAGGAGTGAATGGACTTGTGCAACTGGTTAATGACCACAGGCTCATATGGGTTATCTCCTATGAGCAAGTCAACGGTCACATGGTTGGTGAAGCTCCTGCGAAGGATTTTACTGGCTATCCGATAAGAGGTCTAATATGTGAATATTTCTAGAGATTCAGAGTGTTCATAAATTGCTAACAGAAGTATTTCGAGGAATCTGGCGGTTTAATTGCGCAAGGTTATTTCAAAAAGAGATAAAGAATCTTAGTGGGTTCTAAAGTTTTGTAATAGTGGCTTCAAGCTAAGTGGGAGAGTCCCACTGCCTACAGTTGGATTGCATGGTCGTCTATTTATGAGATTTTTGGATATTAGCATATTGATGAGTTATTTCAGCTAAGGGAAAAAGAACACAAGAGGTAATTTGAGTAAAGGAATTGTTAAGGGTGTGCTAGGGCTGGTCTCATTGGCTCATGTTCAGAGTTAGGGAAGGATTCGGGATTATTCCTTGTATAGATGGGGGTTTCACGAAAAATGATTCGGTTGGGTGCTTCGTCGAGAGGATATTCATGTGCTATATGATTCATGGATTTTATTATATTCGGGATGAAGTCAGAGTGGGTGTCTCTCAACCACGTTCCTAGTGGATTTAAAAGTTAAAGTGTGGTGCCTAATGATTTCGAGCCTATAAGTATGGTTAAGTATTATGGCCTTGTTATGTGTAGGCAGATCCCAGAAGGGTCATGGTGGTTTCGACCACTGCTTGAGGATTTGAATTATCTGTGGTTATGAGAATTCACTCGCATGTTGCTATGGTTCTCTTGGAATAAGTTAAGTAAAAAGTTTCTATGTGATGAAGTATTTACCCTAATAGTGGTGCAAGAGTTATGATAAAATTCTTGTACTATATCATGGCTTGTTAGGTGCAGTGAACGGTATGAAATTTGAAGGTGGGGATCAAGGTTGCCATTCGGTATTTGATGAGGATATCACGATCTCAGATGAATAGGAAAGGGATTTGGATATTTGGTGTAAGTTGGTATTGTCTTCAGCGTCACCTGAGGTCAGCATTTTATGTCGGAGGCTTTGCATCTTGGTTACAGATTCTTGATATGCTTACGACATTAGTATGACATGTAGTCACTTAAGGAAATTTAAACCAAGTATGAAGGTTGTGGTAATATCGCTGATTTGAGAATTCATGCCTGAAGGGCACTCGATTTATTGGGTTGTGGACTATGGAGGTTTACTCCAGTTATGATGGTTGTTCTTATGAGTCATGGGAAAGAGGGATTATTATAGACCCAAGAAAGTTTATGGTCCTAGTTCGGTACGATCAAGATCGACTTGAGGCCTGTGAATGGATTTAAATATGAACATGGGCCTTATGGAAGAGTATTCGAACGTTGGAAGTTATTTCGTCATCGGCTATTTCATGTAATGCTATATTGTGCCATGTGAGTTGCAAAACGGCTTGATAAATTTCTCATGTGTTGAGGTTCCGCGTAGCAATGGTGTTATGTGAGCAGAATGGCCCTTGAGATTCAGATCATATGTCGCTCTTCAGTTGTGCTTGAGTTTTGTAGCTTTTGGCACTACCTGTCTCCCCAGGGATGGTATTATGCACTTAGCGTGCTTGTGATCGATATTCGGTATTTAGTAGTAATGAGAAATTTAGCTCGGTATGTACCCCCTTATGTGAATTTTATGTGTGGATCAGGTGGCACGCCGCCATGGATATGTTGTATAGATCGGGTTGCATGCCGCAACAGTATAATGTTGAGTGCAGTTTTCTATATTCTACTTGTGTGTTTTGTTTCTCATTTCTTCTGAAGGTTGGGTAGTCCCTTCCAGAGTTCATTTTCTTTATGTATCATGTTCGAATTGGTAGTCTATTGGCATGTTGTGGAAGCATACGAGATTTTGATCATGACTGGGGTGGCTTGTTGCCTGAGCAGTTTGTACTGGGTGAAACAAGGTTATTGGATCTAGGATCAGTGCGATTGGATTATATGAAGTATATTAAAGAGCAAATACCATTATTTGGTTCACAATAAGGTAGCGATGCTCGTTAGGAGTATATATCCAAAGGTTTGTCGGCTCGACATTTAGTTATGAATTATTCATGTCACTTCTATCGTTGCGGTATTTCCAGAATGGGAGCAAAACCTATATATATCATGAGTTGCATTGGGAGCATCAGATTCATGGAATTTCAGCTATTATGATCCGAGAATGTTATTGTCACGACCCCAATCCCGGTCGTGATGGCGCCCCCAACACAAATGCTAGGCAAGCCTGACCAATTATCACTCACAACCCAACTACACATCCCATTACCAATTGTTTAAGTTAATTTAGCAGTTAACAAGATTGATAATCCGATAGTATATAGAAACAACACGGAAACCAAAATAATCATCAAAACAACTCCCAGCAGATCTGGGGTCACGAGTCTAGAGCCTCTAGCTACAACTGAGTAGTGAATCCACAATAATATAGAAGTCTAAAATACGGAAAGATAAAAGGGATAAGGGGAGGAGTGGCATCCTGCGGACGTCAGGCAGCTACCTCGACAACTCCTGAAAATTCTGGGAAGAAGCAACAACTCAACTAAGCTCCCGGAACACCTGAATCTGCACACATGGTACAAGGAGTAAAGTGAGTACTTCCAACTCAGTGAGTAATAAGCATATATAATGACTGAAGGCGATAATTCATGAAATACCACAGTGTAAAGCTACCGCTAGCAATTCAGCACAAATAACGAAGAAATGGCAACGAAGAAATGGCAACCAAGCAATGACAGGTAAATAAGATAATCATCAATGTATGGATGCAATGCAATGCATATGACCGCTGCGGCGCGCAACCTGATCCACACTTAGTCCAGAACATGCATGTGAGCCAAACAGCAAAGTCGGGTTATAGTCCTTAGTTCCAATTATTAGGAAAATATAATTTAAGTTTTTAAAACCTTAGGAATGTGACTAAGCATTTCGAAACAATGTTTAACTCAGGACTGAAATCATATGATATGCTAAGCATCATGGAAGCAGTGATAATAATCCCTAAGGGATTCAAATAATCGGCACATGGCCCAGATATATCATAAAAATCCAAGTAGGATGTTTACCAAAAATCTCTAGTCAAGAACACAGTATTAACATCACTCGGGACGGACTAAGCCATAGTCCCTAATCACAAACGACCCCGCACTCCTCATAGAGTACGTGTCTCGCCTCAGTATAGCGTCACAGTGTGATATACCGGGGTTTCAAACCCTCGGGTCATCATCTATATCTATTACTTACCTCAAACCGATCACAAGTCTAGTCCGCTATGCCTTTCCCTCTCGAATTAACCTCCTCGCGCATTGAATCTGATCAAAACCACAAGGAATACGTTACAATAAACTAATGGAACATAACCCAATCGAAAGAACTCGAAAAATACCAAAATCACGAAGTTGGCAAAACCCGAGATCTGGTCCCACTTCTCGAAAAATTACAAAATTTACATCACCGGATTCCTCGTCTCGCCACGAGTCCGCACATATAAAATATACCAAAATCGGAGTCCATTTGGCCCTCCAAATTCCATTTTTACAATATAACCTCTCAAGCCCTAACTTACTCCACTTTGGGTGAATTTCCACTAACTTACATGATAAATCTACAATAAAATCAAATAATTAGTTCAAGGAACTTACCCCTAATCGATTCTCATTCAAAACCCTCGAAAATTCTCGCCCAAAGCTCTCCAAGTCGCTCAAAAATGGTGGAAACTACCTCTTGCTCGCGAATGAAATATAACCTTTAAAAACCTTTCTGTCCACAGTTACTTTCTCTTCTGCGGTCCCGCTTCTGCTTATGCGGGACCGCTTCTTCGGCCAAAAATCCGCTTATGTGGTTCTCACTTAAAAACCTGCTCTACGCTTATGCGACTCAAACTCCGCTTCTGCGGTAAAATGTCCGCTCCTGCGGACCCGCTGAAGCGACCGTCTTCCGCTTATGCGGAATCACCCTAGCCCATGCCTGACCGCTTCTGCAACCCCTTACTCGCTTCCGCGGAACCGCTTCTGCGGTCCATTTCCGCAGAAGCGGAAATACCAGATGACAACAACAACAGACCTGAAGCAAATTTTAAAAACTCTCGTTTAACCACTCGAATTCACCCCGAGGCCCCAGGGACCTCAACCAAAAACACCAACCCATCCTAACACCTCATTCAAACTTGTTCCAACCCTCAAACACACATCAAACAACGCTAAAACCATTAAATCACATCGGATTCAAGCCTAAGTTTCTTAAAAACTTCCGAATTGCACATTCGATCAAAAACCCGACCAAAACACCTCTGAATGACCTGAAACTTTACACACATATCCAAAATCACCTAACGGAGCTACTGCAACTTTCGAAACTCCATTTCGACCCTCGGATCAAAATCTCACCTATAAACCGGAATTCGCCAAAACACTAACTTCACCAATTCAAGCCTAATTCTACACCGGACCTCCAAAATAACTTCCGATCACACTCCTAAGTCACAAATTATCTCCGAAAACTAACCGAATCACCGGAATTCACATCCGAGCCCTCTAACTCAATAGTCAACATCCGGTTGACTTTTCCAATATAAGCCTCCCTTAAAGAGACTAAGTGTCTCCTTTCCTATCTAAGCCAATCCAATTCAACTCCAACACAACCAATCTCGATAATGAAACATGAAAATGCATTAAATGGGGGAAACGGGGCTGTAATACATGGGACGACGAGTCAGGTCGTCACATCCTCCCCAACTTAAACAAACGCTCATCCTCGAGCGGGTCAAAAATCATACCTAAAGTCTCGAATAGATGGGGATATCTGCTCCGCATCTCCTGTTCAGTCTCCCAGGTAGCCTCCTCTATAGGCCGACCTCTCCACTGCACCTTCACCGAGGCTATATCCTTTGACCTTAATCTCCGAACCTGACGACCCAAAATAGCCACTGGCTCCTGTCGACGCCCCCCATTTTTCCTCGCGGGGAGAGAGAAATTGGGTTTACGATATTATGGGTGGAATGACTCCTTTATCCCCTTTTGGGGGAATTTGGGCTATGGAGTTTGAAGAGTCGCCACCTAATGATTATAGTGCATTAGGACACTTTTGGAGAAAAGAAGAAGGATTTGAAAGAAAACCAGAGTTTGGGTAAGGGCTTGAGATTAT
>MU750100.1:6910-30769 GCA_026770625.1 Nicotiana glauca | reverse complement strand
CCCCATCAATCTCACGATCATGCTGACAACTAACTGGATAACTAGGGCCACTCTCACATATATAATGGATAACGAAGGCGTATCTCCACCCTTAGCAAAATTAGAAGGTATTCACCTCTAATGGGGAGAGTCCAACTACGTCTATGCTTGTGCAAGTGTGTTTAACAAGAACTCCACCAACTAGTAAGTATAAGAGATGGAACGGCAAACACCCGAAATGTTTGCACACGGATAGAATCAACAAAAACATCAGCTCAGAACAAAATGAGTTTAACAGGGGATCTCCCAAGATAACGTCCTGTAGTCCCAAACATAAATATGTGGGCTAGGGATCTCTTGGTATCCTCAATATATGTACTAGGGATCTCTTGATATCCCGAGGATCTCTTGGTATTCTCAATATATGTGCAGGGTATATCTTGGTATCCTCAATATATGTGCAGGGTATCTCTTGGTATTCCGAGGATTTCTTGGTATCCTCAATATAAGTGCCGGGGATCTCTTGGTATCCCGAGAATCTCTTAGTATCCTCAATATAAGTGTTGGGGATCTCTTGGTATCCCGAGGATCTCTTAGTATCCTCAATATAAGTACTGGGGATCTCTTGGTATCCTCAATATAAGTGTTGGGGATCTCTTGGTATCCCGAGGATCACTGGGGATCTCTTGGTATCCTCAATATAAGTGCTGGGGATCTCTTGGTATCCTCAGTATAAGTACTGGGGATCTCTTGGTATCCCGAGGATCTCTTGGTATCCTCAATATATGTGCTAGGGATCTCTTGGTATCCCACATTACAACCCAATCAACATAAATGTACATGTGTATGGCATCACCGTTCGTGCCTTATCACTCTTCCTCACCCAAATAATGGAACAACAACATCCCAGCAAGGGAGTCAACAATGAAGACAATAACGTCCCGGTAAGGGAATCCACAATAGAAACAATAACCTCCCGGCAAGGGAATCCACAATAGAAACGATAACGTCCCGGCAAGGGAATCAACAATAGAAATAATAACGTTCCGGCAAAGGAACCAACAATAGAAACAATAACGTCCCGGCAAGGGAACCAACAATACATAAGAAGGGTCACGGAAAACCAAGAAGCACGATAACCTCCACAAATAACAAGACATAATAAGTGCGTAATAGCTACACCGGTAACCATAACAGTTGGACAAATAATATATTTGCATGAAGTCACAGATGAACTTACAATCAAGGAGTATCCAAACAATAAGGAAGTTAACATGCATCAAATAATTTCAATTAAGGAAATGTCAACTAATCATAAGATATCTAACTTCTTTCCAATTAAGACCAATTAATAACATGAGATATAACGTTTATAATTTCCAAATAAAGGCGAGTAGTTAGGACGGATAATATAACTATAGAAGGGTAATTGTCTTCATTTAAACACGTAAAATTCAATTAGGCAACAAGAATAATTCAAGAAAAGCAAATAAATTCCAACTAAGTCATGTAGAGGTGAAACTAATAACAGGGAACTCAATCGTATCAATAGCATCTTCTTACTCGGTGATTACGAGGGTCTAAAAGCCTAAAAGGGACAATTTACCACAAATAAATCCGAGCACACACTCGTCACCTCGCGTGTACGGAATACAATTAACAGATAAGACTCAAATTCTAAGGGGAAGTCCCCCACACAAGGTTAGGCAAGGTACTTACCTCAAACCGGCTAAAATCAACTAGCAACCACGTTCTTCCCACGAGTTCTCGACTCCAAATGGACCAAATCTATTCAATTAAATCACACATTGTAATTAACCTCTCAAGCAACGGATTCTATCATTTAATTCAAAGCTAAAGCGCGAAATTAGGTAAAATGACCAAAATGCCCCTCAGGCCAATGGCTCGGAATCGAAAATTTTTCACATTTTCAGAAATCTCGAACTCTCATGAGTCTAACCATATAAGAATCTCCCAAATCAGAGGTCAAATGCCCACTCAAAACACAATAATTAAGTCTAAGAAGTTTCATCCATTTTTCCCCAATTTTGACCTTGAATTCGAATTCTAATGGTGGATTAACTAGATATTGATAGAAAATAACTAAATGAGGTTAAGGAAACATTACCCAATGATCTCCTCTTCAAAATCCACCCAAAATCGCCTTCTCCCGAGCTAAATTTTGATTTCTCTAACTTTTGGAATAAACCCTCGGATTTTCCCCTTTTCAGAACAGTGATTTCCGCTTTTGCGGACAAGTGACCGCTTCTGCAGTCCCACACATGCGGACCACAAGCCGCTTCTGCGACTCCTCACTTCAAATTCCAAATTCCGCTTCTGCGGTCTTTCACTCGCGGAAGCGCTTCCACTTCAGCGAAATTTCCACTGCTTTTGCGGACCTAGCTACCTTGCCCTCTTTTCACTCCTACGGTGACCAAGCCACTTCTGCGGCTCCGCTTCTGCGGTTCCCAAGCAGCAGAAGCGGAAACATTAGAAGGCCTGCTACAAATTTTCTTTCAAACTCCGAAATTTGCCCGTTGACCATCCGGAACACACCTGAGGCCCTCGGGACCTCAACCAATCACACACAAAAGTCATATAACCTAACACGGACTCGCTCGAAGTTCCAAATCATATAACACAACATCAAAACGATGAATAAAACAAAAAATCAAGTTTATGAACTTCTAAATCTTCAAATATAGAAAACCATGCCGAAACCTATCAATTCAACTCGGAATGACGCCAAATTTTGCAGACATGTCCAAAATGACATAACGGAGCTGTTCCAACTCTCGTAATCGCATTCCGACCCTGATATCCCAAAAGTCAACTGTGGGTCAAACTTCTTCATTTTCCAACTTCAACTTTCGCCCAAATTTACTCTACGAACCTCCAAATCTGAATCCTGATGCGTGCCTAAGTCCAAAATCACCATACGAAGTTGTTGAGATCATCCACGACCCATTCCAGGGTCGTTTACCCAAAAGTCCAATTCGGGTCAACTTTTTACTGTTCTAACTTTCAAAACCAGATTTCTTCTCTAAATTTGACTCTAAACCATCCGAAAGCCGAATTCCACCATGAACGCAAGTCGATACTCATATTCCGAAGCTGTTCCAGACCTTATGCCGCTGAACGGAGCTTAATTTCTCAAAATGATCGGTCGTTCGTTACAGTGCTTGGTAAAGGTTCAAGTTTCTAAACCCAAAAGAGTTAAAATAAGACCCAAAATTGTGGATTATATATTAATAGGATATGCAACAAATAGTAAAGCATATCGTTTTCTGGTTCACAAATCAGAAAATCCAGAAATTCAAGTGAATACAGTAATGTAATCAAATAATGCTGAATTTTTTGAGCATATATTTCCATATAAAATTGAAGACGAGACATCAATTCCAAGGAATAAACGTCCATGGGAAGAAACAAATGATGAGATGCATAATGAGGAGAATCCAAGACGTAGCAAATGTCAAAGGAAGTCTACATCATTTGGTCCATATTTCTTAACCTTTCTACTAGAAAATGAGCCTTAAATGTTTAAGGAGGCTATGTCTTCTTCTGAAGCACCATATTGGAAAGAAATTGTCAATAATGAGATACAATCCATATTGGACAACCATACATGGGAGTTGGTTGATCTTCCTCCTGGAAATAAACCTTTAGGTTCTAAATGGATTTTCAAAAGTAAGATGAAAGTAGACAACACTATTGAAAAATATAAGACAAGACTTGTAATCAAAGGCTTTAGACGAAAGGAAGGTCTTGACTACTTTGATACATACTCGCCTGTAACAAGAATTACATCCATTCGGATGTTAATTACTTTAGCCGCGTTATATGGCCTTATAATACATCAATTGGATGAGAAAATAGCTTTCTTAAATGGAGATTTAGAAGAAGAAATCTATATGGAAAAACCTGAAGGGTTTGTGGTTCCAGGAAAGGAAAATAAAGTTTGTAAAATTGTTAAGTCTCTTTATGGACTAAAACAAGTACCTAAACAATGGCATGCAAAATTTGATGACACAATATTGTCAAATGGCTTTAAGATCAATGTGTGTGATAAATGTGTTTACATAAAATACAATCCAAATCATATAGTCATTGTTTATTTATATATAGACGATATGTTGATAATGATTAATGACATTGCTAACATTAATGCCACAAAGCATATGTTAAGCAAGAAATTTGATATGAAAGACATAGGAGTTGCTGATGTAATCTTGGGAATAAAGATCCATAGAACTTCTCAAGGTCTTGCACTATTAGAATTTCATTATATCAAATCAGTTCTTAAATGATTCAAGCACTTAAATTTTAGAGTTTCAAAAACTCCTATTGATGTGAATCTTCCATAAAAGAAGAACAAAGGTGGGAGTAAGTATCAACTGGATTATGCTCGGGTTTTGGGATATTTAATGTATATCATGAATTGCACACGACCCGATATAGCATGTGCTATCAGTAAGTTGAGTCGGTACACGTATACTCCAGATCAAACTCATTTGATGGCAATGAAACGTGTCTTGGGATATCTAGAATATAATCAAGATTATGAGTTGCAATTCTACAAATACCCAGTGGTAGTTGAAGGATATTGTGATGCAAATTGGATCACCGGATCACATGACTCAAAATCCACAAATGGATACATTTTCATTCTTGGAGGAGGAGCTGTGTCTTGGAAATCATCCAAACAAACTTGTGTAGCTCGCTTAACGATAGAGGCTGAGTTCATAGCTTTAGACAAAGCCGGTGAAAAAGCTGAATGACTTCGGAATTTTTTGGAAGATATTTCGTTTTGGCCCAAACCACTGACACCTATTTGCATTCACTGCGATAGTCAATCATCTATAGGAAGGGCAAATAATGTTATGTATAACGGTAAGAGTCGTCATATAAGACGAAGATATAAAACCGTTAGACAATTGATCTCTAGAGGAATCATTTCAATTGACTTCATAAAGTCAAAGGAAAATGTGTCGGATCCGCTTACAAAGGCCTTACTAGAGAGGCAGTTGAGTTCAAAACAAAGGGAATGGGTCTGTGGCCGAGGGAAAGTCAATCATAACGGTAATTCTACCTAGAAAACTGGAGATCCCAAGATCTAGGTTCAAGGAGATCAAACAAAGTTATGAAAGACAATGGAAGATTGTCAAAATAAAACTCTGTGATCCATTCTCATGAAAGGACAATGTTAGGGAACAAGGATAAAACGGTTAAAGCTTTTTAATGATTATCTAATTTTGATACGGGAATTATTAGAAAATGTAGTCTCCGGGGTTACAGCTTATAAATCACCTATGTAAGTGTGAAGTGTAAGCCACTTCAAGGAGAAGTTAGCAAGGCCAAATTCTCTATACACTTATGAAACCAGGAGGTGTTCATGGATGAAACGAACACAACAATGAGAATCAAAGACATTTAAGGGTTAATTGTATGACTTATGTTGTCTAGATATACATATAAGCTCGACGGTTCAAAGATATCAAATCTACCGATTGATCGAGTATATCCGATATAAGTTCACTATGGAAAGTTCAAAGGGAAACCTACTTATCCAAATGCAGGTAATCCTTAATTGCAAATCACACGGTTTTTATGCATATCCTCTTCTTTTAGGCCATCCCCCATTCATGTGGGGGATTGCTGGAATTTAAAGACATGAATTGTCTTAAATTAAGTGGAGTGAAAGCGAAATGGAGGAAATAATTTTTGGAGGGAAATAAAAAATTCAAATTCATTTAAGTCTTGCAAAGTGGATTGTCCCATATTGGATAGGGAAACCATCCAATATGTGTTTATGTTGAGAAACACATTCTCTACCTCTCAAAAGGTTGAGAAGAAGGTAAATCCCTCACGCCGTCGTCGTCGCTTGGCTTGGATTTGGCTTTGGCTTTGGCTTTGGCTTTGGATTTGGATTTGGTCAAATGATCGATCGATAAGATTAATTTTTGGACCTAATCTTAATTAATTGGCAATTTCCTCCTATTATTATTATTTTTTGAATTAAAAAAAAAAGAGTTTAAAGCCGTGTCTGTTAACCCAACGTTCTTCTTTCCAACAGTCATATCTGTTAATAGACATGCCCTAACTCCATTCCTGAACAGGTCTGTTTGTACCTGTTTAGGCAGAATCATTGGCCTATAAATTCCAGAGGCTTTGCCTCATTTCAGTACTCAATTTTTTACAAACATCACTCTCAAAACTCTCCTTCTTCCTAACTAAATTACTACATCATTTTCATCAAAACAAAATAGTAAGTCGTGTGATTTGCAGCGTATCTTTGAGTTCGTTGGAATTCTGTGATTTGTATTGCCACTGTCACAGAAACGTTTTTCCGTTCTATCCTGGGAGGAAGTAACCCGTAATCCTTGGCAACCGTGGGAGGGTTATAATTCCTTAAGGAGACACAAGAAATTTGTGGGATTGAATTTAACATTCTGCTTCATCTCTTTTTGTTTTCCGTTAAACATTTTTAGAACCAGAACACTATTGTTAACAACCATTTCTTCTCGTTAATTCATTAGCTTCCTGTTGGTTAGTACTGAAGAGAAGGTCAGCACGTTCTTGAAATGGCAGTATCCAATTGAGAAGGGATTTCTTGAGTTTTGGTCTCTAGAGTTGTTGGAATCTAATGACCATGAAAATATTTTTAATTTATGGAAAGGTTTAACAGTTTATACATGAACGTGATATCTCTTGGATGGAATGATGTGGTTCTTAATAAGCTGGAGTAATATTAACATACTAACATCGCCCATACATCATTTTGGTATATACCCTTAGCATTAATTGAATTTGTTTAGTCTTATTGGCCCTAGTTCTTTCTTATCTAGGTATCTTGAGTTTTTGTTTCCTTTAAGATGTCTTGAGCTTCATCCGAGGGTAATACAATTTTTACCTACTATTTTCCTTTGATTGATCGTTTGAGTTGAGTACCTCGTTAAATTAATTAGTTTTGGTCCTACTGTTGGTCTGTGCTTTGAGTTCCTTTATGTGTTGATGTTCGACATTAGCTCACATACTAATTGGAAAAGATAATGAAGAGAATTGCCTGTTGGTATGAGGAATTTGGGCTTAAACAAAATTAAAGGAAGTAAGCATTGATTTGGAGTGACTGTTCTGTTTTAGTTCTACTTTTCCTTCTATTTCACTTTATTATTCGTTTGGAGCATGTTTAGGCCGACCACACTCGGGCATGCAAATCTTAGCATTTTGTTAGTTTTGAGGCCAGAGGTCATTCCCTTAGTTAAATTTATCCGGAGAACGCCCCGAGGGATTTGTATATATTTTATTTTAGGGGTATGCCCCCAAGTGAATGTAATTGGAGGCCGTGTCGAACATCGTAGAAGAAGTAGCGTAGAATAATCTAAAACTTAAATTTTTCTTCTTTTAATTTTCTTTCATTGAGGCGGGGACGACCTCGAGCCTCTTTTGATTGTTTATTTTCTTTTTGTGTGTTATTACCTCTATTCGAATATCTTAAAAGCCGATTAGATAAAGTACACAACCGTACTAGTTACGGGACTTGGGGAATGCCTAACACCATCTCCCCGAGTCAAATGAACCCCCTTTCCCAAATCTGTGGTGCGGACTTGGTTTTAGAGATTGAAATTTTTTAAAAAGAAAAATTATTTTTTCTTAAAAATGGTGACCTGGCATACCAAAATCAAAGTCAGGTGGCGACTTTGAGTTATTTTCCTTTTGAATACAATTTTTGTCACGTTCTAATTGGAAAACCCTTTTCAAGCTTCACAATTTTTTTTATTTATTTAAGAGGGTTAGTGAAACTGGTTTAAGAAAAAGGGGTGTGACATGCACATAATCAATAGAAGGGACCTCAACACTAAAATCACAAACACATGCCAAATAAGCCAAACACCCATTCTCGACCATACGCCGAGCCTTCATATATGAGATAACGCTATGAGTAGAATGACTAGGAGTCCCTCTTTACTCTAGATGAGTTAGGCCCGTAAGGCTAAGGTCACAGACTTGGCATGACAATCCAAGATAGCGTGGTAAGGTGATAATCAGTCCATCCCCAATATGACATCGAAATCAACATGTCCAATAGTAAGAAGTCCACCCGAGTCTCAAGACCCCAAATCACAACTACGCAAGAACGATGAACACGATCTACCATAATAGAATCACCCACCGACTTAGACACTTAAATAGGAGCACTCAAAGAATCACTAGGCATGACCAAATACGATGCACAATAAGATGACACATAAGAGTATGTAGATCCTGGATCAAATAGAACTGAAGCATCTCTATTACAAATTAGAACAACACCTGTGATAACTACATCAGAAGCCTTAGCATCAGGCCCGACTGGAAGAACATAACATTGGGGCTAGGCCCCACCACTCTGAACTACATCTCTAGGATGGCCCGCTGTTGGCTGGCCTCCACCTCTAGCAACCTGACCTCCACCTCTAATACCTCTATCTCCACCTCTAGTACCTCTACCTCCACCTCTAGCTAGATGAAAAGGCCTAGGAGGATGGCCTATACCAGAAGAATCTCTACCTCCAGACGAGGAGCCACTGAATTTTCCTGAATGGCGAGGCCTCTTTTCAGACCCCGTACCACCTTCCTGCAATAAAATCGGCTCAACTCTCCTGGCCACATTGGCCGCCTCCTAAAAGGAAATCTCACTCCCTGTCTCCTTAGCCATCTGAATCGAATGGGCTAAATGAGCTTCTCAATGAACCTCCTCTCTCTATATATATCTCTCTCTCTCTTAGTGGGAAGTATAAAAAGAGCATGACGAGCCAAATCAATTAACCTAGTCGTACTGAGTAACAATCATAGAACCCTGCTAGAGACGCTCAAACTTAACCTTCGAGGTTCTTCCAATTCTTTTAAGATCCGTTTTAGATCTGTGTTTTCTCTTAACTCCTAAAAATTTTCTCTAGGTTTCTTTCAGGACTTTACCTTTAGAACCTTTATTTTTTCCGATTTATGGTTTTGTTAAGTTATTTTTGAAGCTTTCTCTGATTTTTAATGTGTGTTTTTATGTTGTTCTTCTACTGGAATATGCATGTTAAAGGTCTTAGTTCCTTTTTGAGATTTTCTGAATTTATTTTGTTAGTGTTCTATCTGATTTACTTGTCTTTCATCTTTATACTCGATTGATGGTGAAAACCCTAGATTTTGGGTTTCATTTGAGTTCCAAGATTATTTGCTATGTGACTTACCTGTTCGTCATGCTCTGAATTCGATGGGCTTCAAAACCATAATTTCTTTGGACCTATTCAAGATTCTAAAGTTGTTTCATCTATTGCTCGACTTATTTTCAAAATCTTTGTTTCGACTTCTATTGCTTTATGTGATTTTGGTTTCCGGCTATCATTGGAACTCGACTATATTTTCAGAAAGGTCTTTTTACTTGACCCCTTTGCATGCTATTTGATACTCTCTTTTCTCTATTACTGAGTTACTAAGACTGACCTATGTGACTACCGTGTCTCGATACTCCACTACTTACTAACTTTGTGATTGCATGACGCTTCTCATTGTCCTAAACTCAGCCTTGCATGTATAATACTTATGAACTCTCTTATATGTTGAATTTTCCTCTAAAATGACCTTCAACTCTGGGACTGATTTCAAGCCTCCTTGTGTAATTTTAATTGTATTCATATGTTAAGTGATTGACTCTTTCCTTGTTTTACCTTACTAATTTCCCTGTTTCTTAGGTTGATTTGGAAAACTTTCTGTAGACCTTCGATTACCCTAATTCTGACTTGGTTTATTTGTTTATTCATGAATCATTAATTTTGAATCCGTGACTCCTTGATTTACTATGTACTACTTGTCTCTATATTCTGCAACTTTACTTTGTTTTCTTACCTTATTTGGTTAACCGAGTATTTCAAAGATTCTTCCGTTAATTAAACCTCTATGTATTTACCCCTAATTGTCTACTTTGCATAAGATGTTTACTTGATCTCTTTCCATAAATGTTCTCTGTCTATTACCATTTAAGGTTAAACTCCTTAATTATAGGAAGTCCTCATACTGATTGATTTTAATTGGTACATAGTTCCATAATTACTATTAAACTATGATTCTTGCCTTGTTTTCTACCTATTTTCAAACTATAAATACTATGCTCTTTCATTGACACACACACGAACGCTCTTAGTTCTGAACTCACACTCACATTCAATAAGTATTCTCTCTTGTTACTTGTACTGTGGCCTATT
The DNA here is from genome assembly GCA_026770625.1 of Nicotiana glauca. Lineage (NCBI taxonomy): Eukaryota > Viridiplantae > Streptophyta > Magnoliopsida > Solanales > Solanaceae > Nicotiana > Nicotiana glauca. The sequence continues at coordinate 20,558 of MU750100.1, read as the reverse complement.
TTCAAGTCCCGCTACATGCTTTTACCGTATCTTGCTCTTTGAAACTGGTATGTTCTGATTAAGATTTTCAGCAATCACTATGTGTTTACTTAATACTTTTACTCTCTTGTCTGCCTACTATTTATGTTTAGTTCAGTACTTATTTTAGCATGTTGTAATTTCTTTCTACCTTTTCTGCATCTACTATGCATCCTAAATATGTTTGATGCTAATGGTTTGTTTGAGGCATGACAATATTAAGTATTACTGTCTATGACTCAAACTTGATTCCTATAGAATCATAACCTCTATGTCACCATCATATGTTGTGTATTCTTGTTGATTTTGTAAGCATAACAACACTCTCTGTTGTTGTGCATGCCCAAAATTAGCTAATGTCTAAGTACATAGGTTCTTTGCGATCCCCAATCCCTGAACCCCTTTGTGTGAAATCCTCAATCCTGATACTATTTCCCAGCACCTCTTCCCCTCTTCTTTACTTTCTTAGTTCTTTAAAACTATGTTTCTTCACTTGCACTCTCTCTTAGACTTTAAGTTCTACCCCCTCTTGTGAGCCTTGCCGTGGGACCCATTGATCACCCTCTGAACTTGGACACTTGATGGCTTGCCCTTCCACACTGCACTTGTCCCTATTTTGGTAATATAATTTGGATGTGAGCACTGCCCGGAGTCCTATTAAGGCTCTTAGGGAACTCTGACACACTCAAATTGGAGAAAGGGTTTGGATCAATGGTCTTTGAGTTGGTCTATCTCATAATTCAGAAAGGAAGTCATAATTAGGCTTCCTCTGATTGTACTTTTCTTTGTACTTTTCTAATGTAATTTATTTCAGGTTTATTAAGTTGTAATAAACATTTGGGGCTGTCTAGTGAAAAAGGGGTGTGTAACTATGCATGCAAGGGTAGAAAACATGCCTATAAGGTATTTCAGTTCCTACATATTCAAACTTCACCTAGAAATAATGTCTATAGGGCTGCTCTAAATTCTACATATTCAATCATATATATAGATCATGCCTATAGGACTGTTATAATTCTGCATATTCAAACTTTACCCAGAAATCATGTCTATAGGGCTACTCTAAATTCTGCATATTCAACCATATATAGAGACCATGCCTATAGGACTGTTATTATCTTGCATATTCAACTTCACCTAGAAATCATGCCCACATGATTGTTCTAATGTCATTCTGCATAATTCAAACTGCATTTTAGATACCATGCCTATAGGTTTAAAGCAAGCTCTGCATTATATACCATGTTTATGAGGTTTAAAACAAGCTTCTGCATTCAGATACTACATCTATAGGTGTCTAAAATCAGCAACGTGTAGAAAACATGCCTATAGGAGTTTCTAAATGAATATGTTTTGATTCACTCAATGCTAGATATAAAATCAGTAATAGTATATACCATCACCTACAGAACCTGTAATTAATTTGTTAATTATGCGTCTCTTTTGATAATCCAATTCCTTTACTTAACCAAAATTTAGCAAGCATGCCTATAGGATCCCAAATAATTCGTTCCGATTTTTTACTGTCTCATCACCTTCTGAATGCAGTAGATGTCATGCCTATAGTACCCCATCTTAACACTTAGGCAAGCCTTAGAGTAATAATTAAAAACTGAATCTGTTTCTGTTAATTATTACAACCAGCAGGCAGGCTTGATTTGGGCTTCTTATCTGAATTATGTAATAAACCAGTCTCCCTCAACATTTAAACTCCCTCATCTTTAATTTTAATCAGACCTAACCAGTATGTGCAAGACATGCTATTATGTGCTTTTCTGTTCAAGGAGGTATATCTGAGCCTCTGCTTGTTTATATGCTTTCCCGCATAATATGCAATACATTTTTTGTTTGATGCCTTAGAATTTTACCTTTTGAAACCTCAAACAAGCCTAATATCCCTTCCTTTTACGATTCGTAGTCCTAAGTGCCTGTGGAACTAATAGGAGTGGGACGGATAATAGCATGCAATAAGTAATCGAGACCAATCCACGCTTTAGATACCTTAACGGGGTGAGAAGGGTAGATATGGGTATGATGATCACGCGATAATGTCACGTGTAGCCCCTCATTGAGGAGTGATTACTGGAGATTGTGTGGGGTGATCCATATTTTTAATAAACCTTGGACCCCACCTTTCCTTTATTCTTTACTCTTTTAGCATTGTAACTCTTTATTTTAAAATTCAGTTTTTCCAGTTTGTCTTTCAAAATTTATGTACCTTCAAACCATTATGTATTGAAATCCCATATTATTTGAGCCTTATTTTCCTATATGTTAATTGCATCTCAATTCACAGTAATTATCTGGCCGGGAACCACACTAGTGGATTCTGAGGATTGCCTAACACCTTCCCTTAGAATAATTTCAAGCCCTTACCCTATCTCTGGTTGTTAAAATCAAACTCTTTTGGTGTCCTAATACACCCTAATCATTAGGTGACGACTCTTCAAATGCAAACCCAGTTCCCAAAAGGAACAAGTTGTCCCTCCAAATGTAATAAACCCGATTTCTGTAGAGGAAAAAAGGGGCGCGACAACATGGAGACTCCGTTGGGGATTTTTAGGCTTTTACCATTTCAGACTATTATTGTGAATTTATGCTTCTTTACACGTAATTATTTGTTTATTTCTTTCTAGCATTCAATTTCCTTTTTGATTGCAAAACTGACTTGTCTTTTGTTTCTTTCCTTTTCTACTTTCCCTTTACTACCGCTTTAAATTATGAAATTGTTGTATTTACTGCTTTCTTAAACGTGCAAATACGTGACAACATGCCTTTAATTGTTGCATAATCATGCTCAACATCATATTCCACTCGTGCCAAACAAATCCTATATCAACGCTTATAATGAGTGGTTGCGCTCTTCCGATATTATCACCCCTATATCCAAAAAGGCTTATTTATGATAAAACCAGTCGATCAACGGTGTAGTCGAAAGTTCCATGCCTTCCCCCTTTGAGCTATTCGCTCAAGGGTACCAGTCTAAAACCCTATAGAAACCTTACTCTGTTTAACTGTACATGTATAATGGTCAAACCTAGCAGAGTCAGTTATGTTTTCTGCATAATGACTCTTTAAGATAGCCTTGTCCAAAGTCCACTAGGTTTTCCTAAACCCAAACGGACACTACGACATCCTGTGTATTTATTTGGAGAACTAAATGCTTTTATGCCAATTGTTGATATTAAATAGTCGAGTCTGGTGGGGGTAAGGGCCTAACCCTTTTGTCGTGCAGAAATATGATGCACGAAGTCCCCAGATTCAGCATGGTCACCCATATCCACCCAAAATTGCAAAGCTTGTGGGAGGATATTCACTCTAGTGATCAAACTCCTCTCCGAAAATATTTGGGAAACCTGTTTTCTCTCTTGGAAATCCAACCCAACAACAAGATCATAGAAGTTGCCACTTTATACTGGGATTGTGAGAGGTCTGTGTTCCACTTCGGGGACATTGAAATGAAACCCTTGCTAGAAGAAATAGGAGGATTGGCCGGTATACCATGGGAAACTCCGGGTTTGCTAATGCCTGAGAACCGCAAGGGTAGTGGTTTCCTTAAAATGATGGGTTTGAAGAAAAATTCGGAACTGACATGTCTGAAAGACTCCTATATCACTTTTGATTATTTGTATGAGAGGTACGGTCACAAAAAATCCTACTGTACCTATCCGGACGAGTTTGCTATCACATCACTATGGCATATTCACTGAAGGGTCTTTGTATTCATGTTTTTCTTCCTGGGATTGATTGTGTTTCCAATGAAGAAAGCAGGCTATGGTAACTAAGGCCTTAATGGACGGAATTGGCGGGCAACCATTTAGCATTGTGCCCATGATCGCTGTAGAAATATACGGAGCTCTAGAGAGGTGTCAACAGAGAGCCAAACACTTCGAAGGATGCAATTTGCTGCTTCAACTTTGGCTCATGGCGCATCTCCAAAAGGGTGAATATCGACAAGAGATTCAATGAAGGGACTGAGATGATCATATAGCCTTCCATCATCCCAGGCGAATGAATTACATGCCCAACATGTTCGCTCAACCAGAAGATGCCAAGGGATGGGTAGAACTATTTGACAATCTGACTGAGGACTAGGTACAATGGATGTTCGAGTGGTTTCCAACCGAGGAGTTCATCGCCTGATCAAGAGATGCACCTTTCCTAATATTAATCGGTCTGAGAGGAACATACCCTTACGTCCCTCTCCGAGTTATGAGGCAAGATTGTAGGAAGCAGGTTATACCCAGGGTCGACAAGATGAGCCATTTTTGAGCTTACTTTCAGACTGATGATAGTCTTTATAAGTGCCAAGCTCAGCATATGTGATAGTGCAAGATCATCATGGGGAGGGATACCATTGAGCCAAATAGATACCACGCCGGTTGTGCTCCCTAATGGTCTTGGCCAGCCCGGATATGTTCGAGGTCACAGGAACATAGATGAAAAGGCCGAGGCATAGGTCAAATATAATCAACTACGTAAAAGGATCCGGGAATACGAAAGAGAGCACCGTGAGATACAAGAAGCCAATCAAAAACTAATTGAGGAGTGGAAGGATATAGCTATCAGCGCCAACAAGCGACTAGGATACTTTCAGCGAGGCATAGTGGAGTTGGGGAGGAATTTCTCAAGAGGGTCGAAGACTGCCAAAATACCAAGGGAAATGAAGGCGGACATCTAGCCAGAGCCTACCTGCTACTGCAACTCCGCGAGTTGGGAAAGCTGTTTGATGGAGCCAGGGATGCCGCATATGGGAAAGGTCCTTCTGGGACAAAATAGATAGGAGTTTTCTTCTCTTTATGAAATATGATAAGTCCAATGGCCATTAGTGACTCTTATTTCTTGTTAACTAGTGTCGATTTCGGATTCGTCTACTTTTTATCAATAAAATGAGGCATTTGGCATTCCGAGTTCTCCAAATCAACTTGTCGCTAGGCCTACCTCGGGCACAAAGAGGTCCCCAAATTAGGACGCGCATTACATTCCTGCACTATGTGTTTAAATATTGCAACATCTTTTTTATGATCCTCACTGAATTGTTACCTTTTGTTTTTACTTTTGTTTATTTATTCCCCTCCCAAAGGTAAGTTCGTGCACTCTGGCAACATCATCCTATTCCACGAGAACCAAGGGCCCTCCACCAACTCCTCCTCTTAGTCCTGTCAAAAACAAGAACAAAGGGAAGATGGAAGATCTGAACAACACCAGAAACGAAAGCTCGACTGAACGGTTAGAGGTCAGTCATGGTACTCTGATTCCCAAGGAAAACACATCCCAATTTGAGCAAAAGCTGTTGAAATTCCAAGAAGAACTTGATCAGGTTCGGAAGCTGGCGAATCTGTTATTTTCCCTCACTACTCCAGATATTAATTTCCCCAATGCTCAGAACCCTACACCTCCAATGAATATACTAAAGCAACAAAACCATCATCCCAGAACTCTAGAACTCCACAAATGACCACCGCCACATCCACGATAATACCCCCATCTACGTGGAGACTATGCCACACTCCACCCAATCCATCTTAAACACACCCGAGTCTGATGATAAAGACCTGCTCATTAGAAACCTAGCCGAAGAACTTAAGAAATTGACTAGGCAAATTCAGGGCATTAAAGGAAGTAAGGGAATTGAAGGGTTGAACTACGAAGATCTTTGTATACAACCCGATGTGGAACTGCCCGAGGGGTATGAACCTCCCAAGCTTGAGATGTTTGATAGTATAAGGGACCCAATGGTCCATTTGAGAACGTACTATGACAAGTTGGTGGGAGTAGGAAAGGACAAGAAAATCCGCATGAAGCTTTTCATTAGGATCTTGAAAAGATATGCTTTGTCCTGGTATATTAGCCAAGATCTAAAGAAGTGGTCGAACTAGGTAAGCATGACGACCAACTTTATGGGCAGGTTCAGGTTCAACACGGAGAATGCGCCAGATGTGTTATATATTTAGAATCTAAGAAGAAACCTACAGAAATATTTCACGATTATGCTACTCGCTGGAGGTCCGAAGCTGCTGAGGTTAGACCTGCCTTAGAGGAAGAACAAATGAACAAATTCTTCGTCCGAGCTCAAGATCCGTAGTATTATGAAAGGTTGATGATGATCGAGGGCCACAAATTTGATAACATTATCAAGCTGGGAGAAAGGATCAAAGAGGGCATCAAAAGTGGTATGTTTACAAACATCAAAGCCCTGCAAGCTACAAATAAGGCCTTATAGTCAGGAGGTGTGTCCAAGAAAAGGGACGTAAGAGCCGTAATAGTAGCACAGAGAACGAAATGTCCCATCAAATACCAAACCTACCCCATGCCTCCATTCACATATCAAACTAATTCAAACTACCAAGCACCCTGACCCTCTTACCAAACTCCACCACCCACTTATCAATCACCTCTACCTCCCACATATCAGCCGACTTCACCCAGATATTCCCAACTCGCACATGTTTACCAATCCTACAATGCTCAACCATCCCACTATCAATTCCCTCCCACATGCCAAAATTTCCCTAGACCTCGACCAAACTTTGACTGAAGGCCTCCAAAATAATACACAACTATTGCTGAACCTATTGACCAGCTGTATGAAAGACTCAAAGCTGTTGGTTATGTCACCCCTATCCCTGATGCTCCTGAGAACCCTTCTCAGTGGGTTAATGCAAATAAATCCAGTGCATACCATTCCGGCATGAAAGGAAACACCATTGAAAAATTTTGTTCTCTGAAAGATAAGATCCAGACTCTAATTGACAACAAGATTATTGTGGAAAAGGAACCTTCTCCAAATGTCCGCAATAACCCTCTTCCAGATCATAAGGAGGAGGCGTTCACATGATTGAAGTAGAGGATTATTGGGATCCTGAGGGATCGATTGGTTTGATCGCAGAAGGTGACAACCCAAAGAAACCAATAATCATCCCTAATCCGATTGTGGTCCAAATTCAGCCCTCCAGGTACGGTGAGATAAATATGTCCGTGCCACTCGAGTCTGAAGCAACTCCCTCTGAAAAGACACCGGTGCCAATTGAGGTCAAATTCGTATCTCTAGTAAATACACCTACACTGTTTAAAGTTGTAGTTTTACCACCCAAGGAACATGCTCCGTTCGGAGTAAATATAGCCATTCTAATTTCAGTGGCGATGTTGGCCATGACACCATTTCATACAAAGGCTATCCCTTGGGACTATACAACCGAGGCAAGAAGGAAAGTCAAGGTTAGGTTTATACCCCATAACATCTAGTTGAGTCAAGCAAGCAGGCCTCTAACCGGTTTCCCATCACCAAGACCAGGCCAGATGACTTTTGGAGAAAGGTACAGGCCAAGGAATACTCGGTCATCGACCAGCTGAACAAAACACCGGCACAAATTTCTATCCTTGCTTTGCTACAAAAATCAGATGCGCACAAGAATGCCTTATTAAGGGTGTTGAGCGAAGCATATGTGCCAAGCAACATCACCAGTGGAGAGATGGCTAACATGGTAGGACATGTATTGGAAAGTCACAAGATCATTTTTCATGAAGATGAGCTGCTACCAGGAGGGTTGAGCCACAACAAGGCATTGCACATCACCATGTAATACGAAGACTATTTTATCACTAGAATCCTGATTGATGGAGGGTCCAGCCTCAACATTTTCCTATTCGTAACACTCAGGACGTTGGGTAAGGGAATGCACGAGATAAAAGACGAAGCCATCAATGTGAAAGCTTTTGACGGCTCCCAAAGGTCCACTATTGGGGAAATTAGTCTGTGTTTGCAAATGGGGCCTACTTAGTTCGATGTTGATTTTGAAGTGATAGACATACCGACACCTTACAATCTATTGTTGGGACGACCATGGATTCATGCCGCTGGAGCCAGAGTGGAATCACTAGGAGGTGGTCATTCACGGCGACGGTAGCAATCCCATATACAGTTACCAGACCATCCCGACAATAGGAGGCAAAAGAAAGATAGGTAGGGAGACCTATCACCACTTCGAGTGGGTCAATGCCACCGATAAGGAAAAATGGTAGCACAATAAAATTGAGAGCATATTGAACTGGAGAGGATACGAACCTGGCAAGAGGCTTGGCAAGAACCTCCAAAGAATTACTAAGCCCAGAAAACTCAAGAAGCACGGCACCACCTTCGGTCTAGGATATGAGCATCCGTGGAAAGAATTCAACAACTAGTCACCACCATAGCGCAGTCCTTACAATCCAGTAGAGCATCCAACATCACACTTGGAATAGACTTTCCAACCAGCTGACGTTATCTATGGGTCAGAAGAAGAGGAAGCACTGGCAACAGTAAAGAATTTGTTCCGAGAAGATGATGACATGGATTGTTATGTCATTATCGAGGAGGAGATGGAGGAAGGCCCTTCCATAAAGTCTGTAATCAGAGGGGCACGCCTCAACAATTGGACCATCAAAACCACCAACGCCCGGCGAGCCTCGGGGTAGCAAGGCTGAACAAACATCATGCACTATCTTTTATTTTACTAGTTAGTTTTTCCTTTTGCATATTAAATTTCTGCAATAAGATCTTCAATGTTCAAAACAATTATGGAATTTATCAAAGCATTTCAATTTTCCATATAAATCAATACTTTTATTATTTTCTCTCATTACTTAACTTATACAACATTACTATTACTTATCTTGATGAACCAATGACTATGATATGCAATGAGACAACGCAACAAACGGACATAGATTCAGAGGAAGATACCTAAACAGATTATTAAGGAAGTTGAGAAATTTGAGAACGTACCTAAGTCCAACCTGGACGAGACTGAAATTGTTAATCTGGGGGATGAAGAGAATGTTAAGGAAACACGAATCAACGTTCGCTTATCGTCATCAGAAAAGAAGGAATACATAGAATTTCTAAGAGAATATGAGGACATATTCACCTGGTCATATGATGACATGACGGGCCTGAGCACTTCTATTGTGGCTAACAAACTGCCGACTGATCCGCATGTCCACCGGTAAAGGAAAAGCTCAGAAAGTTTAAGCACGATATGAGTCTGAAAATCAAGGAAGAAGTCACTAAGCAGGTCAAAGCTGTTCTCAGGGCAGTTAAGTATTCGACATGGTTAGCTAACATTGTGCCAGTACCAAAGAAGGACAGGAAGGTTAGAGTTTGTGTCTACTACCGAGATCTCAACCGGGCCAGTCCGAAAGATGACTTTCCTTTACAATCATACACATCCTGATCGACAATTGCACCAAGCATCAATTGAAATCATTTGTGGATTGTTTTGCCGATTATCATCAGATCTGGATGGATGAAGAAGATGCTGAGAAAATGGCTTTCATTACACCGTGGGGAATGTACAGCTACACGATGATGCCGTTTGGGTTAAAGAATGAAGGGGTCACCTACATGAGGGCTATGACTAGCATTTTTCATGATATGATACACAAGGAGATCGAGGTGTACGTAGATGATGTTATCATCAAGTCCAAGAAGGCCACTGATCATATGGAAGATTTGAGGAAGTTTTTCAACATATTCTGAAGGTACAACCTGAAACTAAATCCCGCGATGTGTGCATTTGGTGTTCCCATAGGAAAATTGCTTGGTGAGTCGCCGGGGAATAGAACTGGACCCATCAAAGGTCAAAGCTATTCAAGAATTGCCACCGCCAAAGAAAAAGAAAGACGTGATGAGTTTCTTGGGAAGACTTAACTATATCAGCCGGTTCATAGTACAGTCCACGGTCATCTGTGAGCCAATCTTTAAGATGTTAAAGAAGGACGGCGCTACTAAATGGACGAATGACTGCCAAAAAGCTTTCGACAGAATCAAGGAATTCTTATCAACACCACCTATTTTGGTCCCGCCTGAGCCAGGTAGACCTTTACTTATTTACATCGCAATGTTAGACGGTGCCTTCGGTTGCGTTCTGGGGCAACATGATGAAATATGGGGAAAGAGCAGGCCATTTACTATCTCAGCAAAAAGTTCACTCCGTACGAAGCCCGGTATTCTCTGTTAGTACTTGGGCGGCCTAGAAGTTGAGACATTACTTCTGTATCTATACTACATATCTCATATCAAGGATGGATCCGCTAAAGTACATCTTTTAGAAGCCCATGCCCACCGGCAAGCTAGCCAACTGGCGAATCCTGTTGAGTGAATTTGACATTGTCTACGTGACTCCAAAGGCAATCAAAGGACAGACACTAGTAGATCACCTTGCGGAGAATCCTGTAGACGGAGAATACGATCCCCTGAAAACATATTTTCCTAACGAAGAGGTACCGTTCATAGGAGAAGATATTGAAAAACCCTATGATGGTTGGAGAATGTTTTTTGATGAAGAAACAAATTTAAAAGGGGTTGGCATAGGAGCAGTCATAGTGTTAGAAACCGGTCAATATTATCTGGTGTCAGCTAAGCTCAGGTTCTCGTGCACAAACAACATGGCCGAATATGAAGCCTGCATCCTAGGGCTTAAGATGGCCATTGACATGAACATACAAGAGTTGCTAGTAATTGGAGATTCATACTTACTCATACATCACATCTGAGAAGAATAGGAAACTAAGAACTCTAATATACTCCCGTATCTGCATCACCTACATGAACTGAGAAAAAGGTTCACAAAGACTGAATTCCGACATGTTCTCAAAATCCAGAATGAATTTGCCGATGCATTGGCTACCCTGTTATCTATGATACAACATCCAGACAAAAACTTCATTGATCTTATTCCAGTAAAGATCCACGACCCGCCAGCTTATTATGCCCATGTTGAAGAAGAGGCAGATGGAAAGCCTTGGTTTTATGATATCAAGGAATATTTAGCAAAGGTGGAATACCCAGAGCTTGCAAATCCCATTCAGAAGCGCACCCTTCGGAGGTTATCCAACAACTTCTTTCATAGCGGAGGAATCCTATATAAGTGGACTCTTGATTTTGGATTATTAAGGTGTGTTGACGCAAAGGAAGCATCTAAGCTGCTAGAAGAAATCCATGCTAGGACCTGTGGTCTACATATGAATGGTTTTGTCTTAGCCAAGAAGATACTCCAGGCTGGTTACTTTTGGATGACTATGGAAACGGACTGCATCCTGTATGTCTAGAAATACCATCGATGTCAGATACATGCAGACATGGTAAAGGTACCTCCAAATGAGCTTAATGCAACAAGCTCACCATGGCCGTTCGCTACTTGGGGAATGTATATTAATGGACCGATCAAGTGTGCTGCTTCCAACGGGCACAGATTTATCCCGGTAGCAATCGACTATTTTACCAAATGGGTCAAAGCAGCATCTTACAGAGTAGTAACTAAGAAAGTCATGGCAGACTTTGGAAGCGACCGCATTGTTTGTAGGTTCGGGATTCCGGAGTCAATCATTACTGATAATGGCTCCAACCTCAACAGCGACTTGTAAAATCCATGTGTGAGACCTTCAAGAGCAGACACAAGAATTCTACAGCCTACAGGCCTCAGATTAACGGAGCCGTAGAAGCCACCAATAAGAATATCAAGAAAACACTGAGGAAAATGATTGAGAGGCATAAGCAATGGCACAAAAACTATCATTTGCTCTGCTAGGATATCGTACCACAGTCTGCACATCAACCGGGGCAACCCCCTATATGCTGGTTTATGGTATAGAAGCGCATTCCCGCTGAAGTAGAAATTCTTTCCTTAAGGATCATACAAGAAGCTGAGCTCGACGATTCAGAATGGGTGAGAAGTCGTTATGAGCAACTAGCCCTTATCGACGGAAAGAAAATGAATGCAGTTTGCCACGGTCAATTTTATAAGAACAGAATGTCCAGAGCCTTCAACAAAAGAGTTAAGCCAAGACAATTCATGCCAGGACAGCTGGTGTTAAAGAACATTTTCCCGCACTAAGATGAAGCCAAAGGGAAGTTCTCTCCCAATTGGTAGGGTCCCTACATGGTTCACCGGGTTCTGACACGAGGAGGCCTTATACTTGCTGAAATGGATAGAGAAGTCTGGCTGAAGCCAATCAATTCAGATGTAGTCAAGTGCTACTATGTGTAATTTTCATGCATTCCCTATATGATGTAATATGAATTACGTCGACCTGATTCCTATTTAAGAGGGAATACGTAGGCAGCCTTCTGGGTTTAGTCACAATTCAATAAAATTTTCATTCCCCCCCCACACGACTGGAAACTAGGGCAGAATCTTTCGAAGTAAGTTTAGCCAATTAGCACAAACAGTCATCAGAAGCATCAACTTATTAAACTGGGGCAGAATTTTGAGGAGGAGCCTCAAAATTCCATAGCAAGAGAGGTCGCAATGTCTTGAGCCACGTCATAGTCGTCGGTTCATCTAAAAGTTGTTTCTCAAATATATACTTCTATCATATTTTTCAAATTCATGCATGTTTATTATTGAAATTGCCTTGTTCAGCAACGCTACCCCCAACGATGCATGCCGTATCACCAGATCAAAGCCGAGAAGGTCAAGCAGAGCCAGCAGGGATGCGAACTAATGTTCCCCCTTCTATAAGACTCACGATTTTTCTTTTAATGGAGATACCTGGATTGCGAAAGCATATGACTTACTATACGCTCACGAGACAAACATTGTTCGTGAATAAAACTCTCAGAATTGTTGCATTTAATAACATTTGCTATCCACGCACGCCGGTGATATTCCCTATACTGCAATGTCCCTAGCAGTCACAATATCGCAGCCTCCTATCACCTAAGAAACTCTATTACTAGTTGCCATTTTATTTGCATTTCTGCATGACATAAGGCTACCATTTTGCCTTCCGAGACAAAACACTGACTCCATCTGCATCTTCATTGCATAAGGTTACCATTCTGCCTTCCGAGACTAAACACTATCTCCATATGCATCTACATTGCCTAAGGCTACCACTTTTACTTCCGAGACTAAACACTGTATCCATCTGCATCTGCATTGCGTAAGGCCACCACTCTGCCTTCCGAGACTCAACACTGTCTCCAACTGCATCTGCATTGCATAAGGCTACCATTCTGCCTTCCAAAACTAAACACTGTCTCTATCTGCATCTGTATTGCCTGAGGCTACCATTCTGCCTTACGAACTAAACACTATCTCTATCTGCATGGCTGAAAGATCGCCACTTTATTTACATCTGCATGGCTGAAAGATCGCCACTTTATTTACGTTTGCATGGCTGAAAGATCACCACTTTATTTATGCTTGCATGGCTGAAAGATCGCCACTTTATTTACACTTGCATGGCTAAAAGATCACCACTTTATTTACACTTGCATGGCTAAATGATCACCATCTTATTTATGTTCTACATGGCTGAAAGATCGCCGCCTCATTTACATTTGTATGGATGAAAGATCGCCACCTTATTTACATTCCGCATAGCTAAAAGATCGCCACCTATTGCATCTCATGGGTGTCACACCTCTTTTTTACATGGCTTTACTACACCCCGCGAAGGGTATAATAAAAAGAAAAGAGTTTTTCCAATTAAAGGACGGCCGGAACGGGATTAGTTATTTAAAAACTCAGAGTCGCCACTTGAGAATATAATGGTGTCTCAAGTCACCAAATTAATCCCGAACCAAGGAAAGTTTGACTCTGTTACAGTCTGCGAACTAGAAATCCTAGGTAAGGAATTCTGTTAA
>MU750099.1:29981-47853 GCA_026770625.1 Nicotiana glauca | reverse complement strand
ATTATGTGAAGTGAATTAAGGAGCTAAGACCATTAGATGGTTCAGAAAGAGGCAATGACTCATGTCAAGGGTATATACCTAATGATTTGTTGATTCAACAGTTGGTTATGAATTTCGGCACCTCTATTCCGCCGTGTCGGTGTTGTAAAGGTTAGAGCAAGACCCATACAGGTCATGAGGTGCAATCGGAGCATCGAATTTGTGGAATTTCGATTAATTCAAACATGAGTGTTATTGTGGTCTTATGGGTAAAGTGATGCAAAGTGTGAATTCATCAGAGTTATGCAGTCATGTTTGGGTACAAAGTACAGTGATTGATACGGTGATCTTATGTTAGAAACAGGCCTGGCATAGAATTTGGATGTTGGAATTGGGCTCTAAAGCTTGTTTGTTTGAATAAAAGGGAACATCTTCAGAATTTATCGAGCCAATGTGCTCAACTAAGTTGTGGTAGCACGGGAAGGTGCACGAGGTGCTAAGCAGTGATTTTAGGCTACTTCGGTTCAGTTCTCAGCACGTTCGAGGACGAACGTATATTTAAGTGGGAGAGAATGTAACGACCCGATCGGTCATTTTGAGTACCAGCGCTCCGTTCAGCAGTCGGAGGCCATGAACAGCTTCATTTTGGGTATTATGACTTGTTCGCATGGTCGGAACTTAAATTCAGAAAGATCGGAGTTAAATTTAAATGAAAACTCTCATTTGAGAAGCTTAAAATTGAAAGAATGAACTAGGATTGGAACTTTGAGTAAACAATCTCGAAATCGGGATCTGAAGGTTCCAGCAGGTTTGCATGATGATTTCGGACTTGGGCGTATGCCCGGAATGGGGTTTGGATAACCCGGGAGCGTTTTGGCGCATATTGTGAAAGTTAGCATTTTAGAAGGAATTTCTTAAGTTTGTCTTGAAGTGCATTTCAGTGTTATCGATGTCCGTTTGGGATTCCGAGTCTGGGAATAGCTCCATATGGTGATTCTGGAGTTGGGAGCGCGATCAGAAGTGAATTCGGAAGTCTGTAGGTCCTTTTGGAGCGATTTGGCTAAAGTTAGAATTTGAAGGTTTTTGGGGAGTTTGACCGGAAGTGGACTATTTGATATCGGGGTCGGAATTCGATTTCGGAAGTTGGAGTAGGTCCGTAATGTCAAATATGACTTGTGTACAAAATTTGAGGTCAATCGGACGTGATTTGATAGGTTTAAACATCGGAAGTAGAAGTCAGAAAGTTTAAAGTTTATAAAGCATGAATTGAGGTGTAATTCATGATTCTGGCGTTATTTGATGTGATTTGAGGCCTCGAGCAAATCCGTAATGTGTTTTGGGACTGGTTGGTATGATTGGTTGGGGTCCCGAGGGGCCTCGGGTGGATTCCGGGAGGTTAACGGATCGAAAATAGATTTTTGGGAAGGCTTGAGAATTTGCTGCTTCTGTCATAACCGCATTTGCGGTTCTTGGACCGCAGAAGCGGTACCGCAGATGCGGTCAAAAGCTCGCAGAAGCGAAAGGGGCCTGACCCAAGAAAATCGCAGAAGCGGCCCAGGGACCGCAGAAGCGGTTCCGCTTAAGCGGCCCCCAGACCGCAGAAGCGGTCAGTTCCCTCTTGCACAAAGCCGCAAAAACGGCCAAAAGTCGCAGAAGCGACGTCCGCAGAAGCGATAATAATCCCGTAGAAGCGGAAATGTCTGGAGGCAGAAGCTTGATTTAAGTTGCGAATTTGGTTCATTTCTCTCATTTTCTTCACTTCATTGGGCGATTTTTGGAGAGCTTCAAGGAGGGATTTCATCAGCAATGTCAAGGTAAGCTACTCCTACTTATTTCCAAGCTAAATACAAAATTATACCATGGAATTAGACATGAAAATTGTGGGAAAATTTGGGATTTTTGGTAGTAACCCTAGAAATTTAATTCTTGGACTTTAGCCACGATTTGGAGTATGGAATTAAGAGGAAATTATATATTTGAGTTCCTAAGGTCATGGGCAAAGTTTATCTTCGAAAAATTTCGGATTCCGGGCACATGGGCCCGAGGGCATTTTTGTCAACTTTTCGTTTAGGGTGAGGAATGGTTATAAATTGGGCGGTAAAGTATAATTTAGCATATATTAGTGGATTTATATCATCGTTGGCTAGTTTTGGAGCATTGCGCGTTGGTGCAAGTCTTCGGAAGAATGTAGAATGCCGGTTGTGGATCTTCGGAGCGAGGTGAGTCTTCTTTCTAATCTTGTGAGGGGGAATTTACCCCATAAGTGAAGTAAATGATTATGTGCTCCTATTTGTGGGGGCTACGTACGCACGAGGTAACGAGAGTCAGTGCGTAGCTACTATCATGCTATTGTCCGTGTAGTCTAGGACCCAAAGAGAATGTTATACATGAATTATAATGAACCCATTTATGGTTTGAATTGCTTAAGTCACCTTGAATTGGTAAAGGAATTTAAAAAAGAGATTTAATATTAGTTTTCCCTGAAATTTTAAAAAGAGAAATTTGTCTATATTGGATGATTATCCTCGATAAATTCTTAATTTCCTACTTGAGCATGTATTTTATGTGTGCATGCGTCGCATGGATGATTCGCGAGCAGTATATGTGTTTATTTATGGAACGGGCTGAACGCCTCGGTGAGAATAAATGCATCTATGGTACGGGCCGCTCGACCCTCGACAGTGCACAATTTATATTTCTGTTGGAGCGGGCCGTCGACCTCGGCATGATTTGCGCATGCTTATCTGTTACTTGAAAATTTTAAATGTGGAATTGGCCCTACGTGGCTTGATATAAACTGATAATATAATAAAGAATAAACCTTGGAAGCCCTTGATTTATTATTGAAGGTGTTTACCTGTTATCTGGCTTCACAATTTGAACTTCTATATAAATTCATGATTTTCCTCGCACTTATAGAATATTGTTAATTGACCTCTAGTGAGTGTCGAAGTTGGCCATCTCGTCTCTACCCCTTTGGGATAAGGCGTGATACTCACTGAGTACACGTTGATTACGTACTCATACTACACTTCTGTGCATTTTTGTTGCACAAGTATATATACCTCTAGCAGCCTATTGGGCGTAGCAGCATGGATGACGCTGGGACTAGGTGAGCTGCATCATTCGAGGCGACCGCAGCCAGAGTAGTCCCTTCCAGTGTACTGTATTTACTTTCCATCCACTGTATTCCGGACGGATGTTGTATTTTATTTCTCTTATCAGTAGTTGCTCATGTACTTGTGACACCGGGTTTCTGGGATGGTTTTCAACGGATTTGTTCTAATTATTTTTATTTAAATTTGAATTCAAGATGTGAATTTTTATTTATGAAAATGGAAGGAAAAACCTTAGATTTTCATTTTCTAAAGTATTAAAAGAGGAATTAATTGATAATTTAGTTGGCTGGCCTGACAGAGATATCCGGCGCCACCATGACCCTTAGTGGATTTTGGGTCGTGACAGGAGGTGTGAGCGACTGGTTGTGGAGGGCACGAGAAGAGGTAAAGGGCGACTGAAGAAATATTGGGGAGAGGTGATCAAGCAGGATATGGCAAGGCTTCAGATTTCTGAGGACATGACACTTGATAGGAAAATATGGAGGTCGAGTATTAGGGTTGTAGATTAGGAGGTAGTCGAGTCTTGCCTTACTTTTTACCTCTATGAGACTAGTCTGGTAGGATTTTTGTCTAAGATAGCTATTGGCAATATTGTGTCTAACTATTACGCTTTTCAATGCATGACATATTTACTACCTATCGCTTTTACTTTGCATCTTTCTTCTGAATTTAATGTTGTTCATATTTTTCCTACGATTTATGTGGTGATGCTAATATTGTCTTCCTTTTGTCTTTCTGTTTTCTTGAGCCGAGGGCCTTTCGGAAATAGCCTCTTTACTCCTTCGGGGTAGGGGTAAGGTCTGTGTACACACTACCCTCCCCAAACCCAAGTTGTGAGATTTTACTGGATTGTTGTTTTTTCACTTTGGTCTGTAATAATCTTGTATTAAAATACGGAGACATGACGAATATGGAGTTGAGTTTTATTCTGTACCTGCTATGGGGTAGAAAACATGTTATATGTTATTAAGTTTTCAACATGCTATGTGCTTCTTCACATTTAGAAATATGCCTGTAAGAAGTTAATTAGCTTATGCCGTTTATATGCTACCATGTTTATACATTAGAAATCATGTCCATAGGATTTAATATAACTTCAATATGTTCAATTTAGAAATTATGCCTGTAGGGGTTCAAATAGAACTAAGATATTTATTTCCAAGATATGCTTTGGCGATTCTAATTGCACGTTTATTCATCTACAAAATCATGCTTATAGGGTGTAATATGGTTTTACTTCTTTCACAACCTAGAAATCATACCTATAGGGAAACATACCACTATATCATATTATTAGAATGTTTTACACGCAATTCAAATCAATTCTAACCAACTCAGTGTCTTATTCAATTAATTAGTTTAAATAACATGCTTATAGGATTCTAATATTAATCAGGCTTGTGCTTCAATTCAGTCTCGTGCCAAATTCATCACTCACTAGTAATCTTGTCCAGAGAGTTAATTAAGAAAACTGTTAATTTGATAAATCATTATGTTAACCCGTGACTGTCCATACTTAATTGTTATCCATTTTATTTGAGGGTCTACCTGGGAGGACAACTTAGCGTTTGCTTGATTGTATATGTGACTTGTTCAAGTCCCAACTTGTTTATCCTTATGTGACTCTAATAAGTAACTAGAACAGAAAACTTAAGTATTTTTCTTTTAAGTCTAGAAGCACCCTTTAGATAGTGTCCAATGCCTCCTGGACTATAGAAAGGGATGAATAGATTAGTTAAAGCACGATTTAAAATCAAATAGTGTGCTTTAGATGAACAACTTAAAGATGGTAATGAGGATAGAGGTGATGATATACAAATTATCCGAATAGCCGTTGCACTATAGCTATAAAAAGTCTTAGCAGATTTTGCACGGGAGTTGATCCATTAGGCTTAAAAACTTAGGTCCCTTTTTAATAATAATCTCATTTATGCTTATGATTGTCCCTGATTACTATTGAGCTTCCTTTTGTATGTCGAGCATTTGAGTATCTCTTTAATTGGGCTTAGGTGAATATTTAGCGAAAACTTTAAAAATGACCAGATTTTCGGCTGGTCAATCAAATTTAGCCACATAATCAAAAGTCAACGATATTTAGCCGTGAATTAGTACGGTAATAATTTGCTGACTAAAATAACCTCACGCTGTTTATCAAATTTACGCGACTTGACCTTATATTCTTCTTTAGAACAAACTTATGGCGCTAATCTGTAAAATCGAATTAAGCCCTCTCAATAAATTTTTTGATCACTTAGTGGCTACAAGCCTACAACATCATATTCTTCTTCGAATTAAGCTCTCTCAAACTTGCGGCGTGAATCTCGAAATCGAAGTAAGTTCTCTCAAGTATTTGTCTGGTTATTTGAATTTATCTTGTTTGAATTTATTCTAGATTCTTCTATTTGTAATTCAAAGCAGACAAATTCAAAGTATAAGTAATATATTTGTATGTAGAATCATAAATTTTTTCTCATTCTTCGAATTTTCTGGTTTGATTTTAATGCTTTAATCTATATAATTTGCAGAACATAACGCCAGTATAATTTGCTGGACCTTTCTAAATTATTATCTAAATCTGACATACTTCCAGATTTTTATATTGGAAATATCTAATAAATTAGTTATACAGTGCTTGATTCCAAAAATGAACAAAACACAAGTATAATACAACGGAGGTTTGAGAATTAATTTGCAAAACTCAAAATAGTCCAATGTATTACACTGGAAGTATATTTCATTCAAACTTCTATAAGTCAAATCAATAAAGTCTGCAAAATAAAATGGCACAGAATATAACGCCAGTATAATATGCTGGAGATTGTTAAATTAATGTCAAAATCTAAGATTTTTTCAGGTTATTATACTGGAAATGTTTATACTGAAAATATCTAATAAATTAGTTATATAGTGCTTGATTCAAAAAATGAACAAAACATAAGTATAATACAACGGAGCTTTGCGAATTAATTTGCACAACTCAAAATACTCCAATGTATTACACTGGAAGTATATTTCATTCAAACTTCTACATGTCAAATCAATAAAGTCTACAGAATAAAATGGTACACAATATAACGCCAGTATAATATGCTGGAGATTTTTGAATGAATGTCAAAATCTAAGCTTTTTCCAGCTTATTATACTGGGAATGTTTATACTGAAAATATGTAATAAATTAATTTTACAGTCCTTGATTCCTAAAATGAACAAAACATAAGTATAGTACAGCGGAGGTTTTGGAATTAATTTGCAAAACTCAAAAGACTCCAATGTATTACACTGGAAGTATATTTCATTCAAACTACTACATGTCAAATCAATAAAGTCTGCAGAATAAAATAACACACAATATAATGCCAGTATAATATGCTGGAGATTTTTGAATGAATGTCAAAATCTAAGATTTTTCCAGCTTATTATACTGGGAATATATATGATTCAAAATAATAACACTTATTCACAAGTATAGTATATTGGAGCTTTATGAATTAATATGAAAAACTCATAAAACTCCAATGTATTATACTGGAAGTATCTTTTATTCAAACTACTATAAAAATTGTAAAAAAAAGGAATAGAACAAAACACCAGTATAAGAAACTGGACTTTGTTAATTTAATATATAAACTTTAGACACTTTCCGTATATTATACTGGAAGTATAATATACTGGAATTATGTGTGACTCCATGTACCCCAGTATAATAAGTTGGAATTTGCTTAATTAATATGAACAATTCAAGTATTTCCAGCGTATTATACTGGAGTTTATTTTTTAACAATGTAACTTCTAAATATCTAATTATTTGATTCATTAAATACAGGATGCGCATAAATTTCTTGGTTATCGCATTCGATGGGAAATGGACAACATATTACAAGTACTTAGACCATAAAACAAAGCTTCTCCTATAAATGATGGAACTACATTTGAAGAATTCATGAGAAAAATTTTTCAAGTTATGGAGATTGACAACGACAAGTTTGAAGCAAAAGTATGACTTAATATTAACCTAGGTACTGCTAAGGGAATACAAGTTACAAATGATGAAAATCTTACGTCGTGTATGATGCTCTTAAAAATGATCCATACTATAAAGGTTGTAAATTTGTTGTTGAAATTTCAGAAATACCAGATCAACAACCAGAAGGTAATGCAATAATGAAAATTGACAATCAACAATTATTGAATAGAAACACATATATTCAGGAAGAGCAACTGATGGTGATATCTGAAATAGAAGAGCAGGAGATGTCAATTTATGACATGACAATGGAAAATGAAATTGTAAATCCTGTGGAAGATGAACACATCGAATCACTAATCACTATTGAAGGAATAAAAAGGAAAGGAAAAGGAAAGGCAAAAGAATCCCCATCAATAATACTCAAGGAAAATGCATCATTGGATGATGTAAAACTCGGTTCTGTTTTTCAAAACAAAAATGCTATGATCAGATGTTTTTGCTTAGCAGCTATTAAGGAGCACTTTGAGTTCTATGTTGAAAGGTCAAGTAATACAAGGCACTCTTTGGTATGTACTGACGAAAAGTGTGGTTGGACTGTTCGGGGTTCAAGAATTAAGGAATCAACACTATTTAAAGTTGTTAAATTTTAGAGATCACATGAATGCTCGGTTGACATTAGAAAGTCAAATCAAAGACAAGCAACTTCAAATGTGATTAGAGATTATATGATTGACAACTTAAGGGACATAGCTAATGAAGTAAAGCCTAGGTTTGTCATTTCAGAAATGAAAAGATCACATGGAGTAGATGTTGCTTATGAAAAAATATGTCATGCTATTCAAAAGGGGTTATCGTTATTAAGAGGAACAACTGAACAGAATTATGAATAGCTGGCATCATATTTGTATTATGATCGAACAAAAAAATCCAGGATCATATACAAATATTCAGAGAGATTCAGATAACAGGTAAATTTCTTATGTTTCATTACAATATAGCGGCCTTCGTATATATGCTGTAATATTTTATATGGAAAATATATCTTTTGATTGTTTTTTTTTGCTAATATTTTTTGTTTATTGAATTTAGAAATAAATTTTGTCGAGTATATTATACTGAAATATCGTGTGAATCTTGGTCCTGCAGTATGTTATATTGGATGAATATCATATCATTGTAGAGTTTTGTATTACTCCAGTATATGTTACGGGACTAGGCTGTGTGCAAACTTTATCTCTAGTATATTATACTGAATTATAAAAAATCTTATGGATTATATAAAGAAACAAAGATTTTAATATAAAAAAAGAAGACAAATAATCACCCAAAAAACAGTAATAACAGAACTTGTCCAATATAATATACTGGAGACAAAGTTTATAAACAACAGAAGTCCCGTAAAATATACTGGGATGAAAACAAGACTCAACTATATTATAATATTCATCCAGTATGACATACATGAAGATAAACATACACAACACATGCTTCCAGTATAATATACTGGAAGAATTTTTACTCAATTTAATATACAAAAAATATAATTCAAAACGCACACAGTAGACGTCTACTATTCGCACACAACAGACCTCCCGTAAAATATAATGGAATGAAACAAAATTCAATTATATCAAAATTTGACAAGAACTGAAGAAAAATGCAGATGAAACAAGAAAATACTTGAAAATTAAACCTAATATACAGATACTAGAAAAAATACGAAAAAGAAATTACCAGAGTGACAAAATTACCAGAAATAAGACAAACTAATGAACAGAAAAAAGTCATAAAAGTTATAATAGAACAAATATTTAAACCCTAACGGTATGGGAATCAACAATAATAACGAAAATTAAACCTAAAAAATCAACAATAATAACGAAAATTCAACTCTCACCCATAATTTTGAAGAAAATTGGAGATAATCCAGACAAGATTCGAACAAAACTACTTTCTCATCAAAAGGGAAATACATACAATGCTACAAAAATAAAGAGAAAGACGATAAAAGATACTAAACAGTATGTAAAACAGGTCAAGGGCAGTTATGTTATTTTATCATATATTATAAGTTAAAATGGTTAGAATTCGATTACATTTAGATCGCTAGCTATTTTTCGATAGCCAACCGAAAAACTAGCTACGCCATACAATTTTGATAAATTTAATAAAAAAAGCTAAAATTACCGTTGATCTATCAGATATGATTTTAAAATATGGGAGAAATTTAAAAATAGCCACAATTTTAAAAGTACTCTAATTTTAGTCACTATTTATGTAAAGATAAATTTGAACGAAAACACTGTTCAAAATTCAAAAAATGCTCTAGCTTAATATACTTGAACTCCATTATAATAACTAGAGTTCCAGTATAATATACTGGACTTCCACCATATTATACTGGAGTTCCAGTATAATATACCGGTCCAATATAATATGCTGGAAGGTCATACACAAGTGCACCGATCTCCAGTATATTATGCTGGAACTTTCCGTATTGCAGCAAAATAATGGCTATTTTTAATAACTTTACAAACACCGCCTATTTTTGAATGACCAGTCCGAAAAGTGGTTAGCCCGTACTATTTTTACTTAAAATATTCATCGTTTACCTTTTGGACCAACAAAGCATCCACCATTTTCTTTTGTTCCAAATTTGCCTATAAAAATGGTAAGAATTATGTGGGAGAGTCAGTTCGCGCAGTGGTACTAAGTTACCAATGAAAGTGAACCTTTATTGTTTCCTTTTCTGTTCGAACCAATTGGAAGGAAGGTAGTAGCTCCTCCTACATACTCGTATTTAAATCCTGAGCTAAGTTATGATTGCGAATATTATTGAGGTCAGTCTTTTTGGATTACAAGTGACATGCGAATGCCAAAGTCACCCAGTTTATAATTGGGAAACTACCAGCTATATTGGTAAAAATAAATATTACGTGTGGATTTATGTGAATGGATGATAAGACAAGACACATGGATCATTAAGAAAGAGACAATTGGAGAAATGCATTAAAAGAGACACGTGAGTAACATATACAAGCAAATCACCCACGAGAGGAGAAGATATGGTCGTTCAAGTTTAAATAGTGGTATGAAGAGGTACCGGTGGAAAGAATCAAAACAGTAAAAAAGGAAAGATTCGTGAATCAGCCATTAATGAGCATGAATGATCTCAAATGTTATACAATCTTCGTGAACAGTTACGATTACCGACTATAACATCTCATTAATGTCATTATGTGAGCATGTGATTTTTGCCCCTATAAAATCCAAGAAAGTAGTTTTTTTTCCAATTATTTGCCATTTTTGTAGGATTTTTGGTTGGATTTTTATTAATTGCTTGCATTTCTGTACATGTTTAATTTTTATTAAAATCATAAAATATCAAAAAAATACTATACATTGCATTTAGATTTTGTTTTTATATTTTAGGATTAAATAATTAATTATTTGTGTTAAAAAAATAAAAATTACAAAAATGGCCCATTTTACATTTTTACCTTTTAATTTTTAGATTATCGATTTTTCTTTTTCTTTTTTGATTTAGGATCAAGTAATTTTTATAATGAGGTAATTTGTTAGTTTTACAATTTAGACTAATTTAGGAATTTAATATATGATTTTAAATTAAAGAAAAACAAAAAAGGAAAAAAAGGAAAATAAAAAGGGGGTTTTAATTTCTGAATTTGGGGCTATTTCTTTAAGCCAAGACCCAAATAATCAGTCAAAATAGCACAATATAGCCAGTTTTTACACTGATCAATCAAAAATAACCGGCGTTTACCAAGTCAATGAAAAATAGCCACTATTTTGCTGCAACAGAGACCGGCCCCGTATAATATATGGGAGTTCGGTGCATTTGTGTACGAACTCTAGCATATTATGCTGGACCGGTATACTTTGCTGACTCCTGTATAATATACGGGAGATTGGAGCACCAATGCTCAAAACTCCAGTATATTATACTGTGCATTTATACTTGCTGGAACTCCAGTATATTATGCGGGAGTTCCAACGTAATTATACTTGAACTCCCGCATATTATACGGAAGTTCTAGCATAGTTATCCTGGAACTCCCGCATAATATGCGGGAGTTCAAGCATACTTATGCTGGAACTCCAGTATAATATGCTGGTGTATTTTTCGGATTTTGAATAGTGTTTTCGTTCAGATTTATCTTTACATGAAAAGTGGCTAAATTTCGATTACTTTTGAAACTGGGCTATTTTTGAATGACCAGTTGTAAATCTGGCTATTTTTAAATTTCTCCCAAATAATTACCCAAATCCAAGCCCAAACATCTAAATATCCGGTCTAGGTCTTCCTCACCCCCAAACGATCCCATTTTGCCTTCTTTCATCACAACCGTTGGATCATTGTGATCCAACAGTCCGTATAAAACTATATGAAACTCTTCCCCCCCATTTGAAACCCCTCAGTTGTATCTAACTCCCAAACCTAAAGAAACCCTAGCCGCCTCAATTCCCCCCATCGCCTCCGTCGCCAACCGCCATCGAAAATCGCCTCACGACGGTTCCGGTACTCCAAACACCACCAAATCAACACCCCATAACCCCCATCCCTTCCTCTTTCCAAATCTCCTAACCAATTTCCCCAAATCCTTATTAAACCCTAATCCTCAAAACCCTAAGTCACCCAAATGCCACCAAATTCACACCCTACAATCCTCGCACCCCTATCGACCCTAAACTACCAGCAATCCGCTTCAAATTAGTCTCAATTTCCTCGAATTTTGAATCTAAAGTCCCAGGAACCCTAACCTTCTTTTACTTCCAAATTTTCGGCTGTTTCTGGGGCTTTTGAACCCAAGACTTCCATGAATCCATTTCTCTTGATGAGAGCAGTTGATTGATGGTTGTCTAAAGTACATTTGTACCCTGAAAAATTTGGGTCAGAATTCGAAGGCGTTTCAGTTTTTATTGTTGAAAGAAATAAGCATTAGGTAATTTCTTGTACCTTTGTTTTATTTAGTTTTCTTTTGGTTTTGGTCGTTTACCCTTCTTGTTAATTACTTTTGATTAGCCGTATGATTTACTTTATCTTTTCTTTTCTTCAGAATGGTTAGCTTCATTAATTGCATATTTAGATTTCATTATTAGGATTTTAATTTACCTAGTTTTAGCATGTCTAGTTCTGATAACCCTTATGTTTTGTTCCCTTTTTCTTTCATGATGTTCTTCTTGCAAGTTTGTTTTCAGTATCTGTTAGTTTAATTGCCTATTTCAGCTAATTCCTCACTGTTTTAGCTTTATCCTGACTAAGCCTAGTCTTCGTTAAAATAGGTCAACTTTGATTTCTAATGTTTCTTTGCACAAAGCATGCTGAATCTCATTAGTTATTTGAATCTGAGTTCACATATGTTGATTGCTTACATGTTTTGATTTATTAGGATTAACTAATTTTAAATTTAGGTTTGAACCTCTGAGTAGCTATTTAAACCTTAATTTAATTTCAGAAAATGAAATGCAATACCACTAGGCAACCTAATCACTTAGCTGAAGGTCTTATAATGGTTGTAATAATTTGAAATCAGAACATAGCACAAAGCTAAAATAGTCAGTAATTAAAAGGGTAAAAATAGACTTTTATAATGGCTAAATATCAGAATGTTCTAGACGTTGCACAATTTTCTCCATCCTTAGCATAAAATGCTGATATTGGATAAGGAAAAGGACAGACAGCTAGGTTAGAATATTCCTTCTTGATGTCTTTTTGTGCACTCTATAAAAGGAAAACATTCCCTCACTCATACATTCAACATCATTCTCTGCACAAAAGTTCCTGAAAACACAAATCAGATCTTAAAAAAACCCTAAGAATACTCTCTCTAAAAAGTTTCAGCTGCTGTGTTCTTAGAAGCTGATTTCTTTCCTTTGATTTAGCAAAAAACACTAAAAGAGCTCCCTGATTTCTTCTAGCCTTCATAAGCTAAAAATATGGTTTGAAAGTGAAGGTTTTCTTGGTTTACTCTTTGGGGTTTTACTGTTGGTTAGCTGCTGTTGAAATCGGGTTTTGATTCTTGGTTGTTGGCTTGTCTGGT
The DNA here is from genome assembly GCA_026770625.1 of Nicotiana glauca. Lineage (NCBI taxonomy): Eukaryota > Viridiplantae > Streptophyta > Magnoliopsida > Solanales > Solanaceae > Nicotiana > Nicotiana glauca. The sequence goes on along the minus strand of MU750099.1, from coordinate 34,726 downwards.
TGCTACTGTTGCTCTGTTTCTTTTGAGTTTTTCAGCCAGTTTTGTTCATCTTATATTTGCTGTTTTTTGGTTGCTGTTGTTCAAGGTACTAAATTCAACCATTCTCCCTGTATGTGTTGTTACAAGGGTAATATAAATCAAGGTTGCAAAATTACATGTTAACTGTTTGATTGTGTTGAGATGTAGTTGATTAGTTTCTTCTTTTATTACTTTGAATTTTAAGCATGAAATAATCTGGTTTGAGTAGTTTTGATCTACACATTGATGCTTGAGTTCCCTCCTGAAAGTAGTTTGGTTTTAAAGATGATTCTTCAGTATTCTTTTGTTTTTTCTTAGTAATAATTATTTTTAAGTCATTTCTGCCCCTTTTTCTTCTGTTAATAAGTAGAATGATAGTTAGTTTGAGGTCATTTGGGATTTATTTGCAAACCATGAGCCAATACCTACAGATTTGGTCACTAGTTGGCCAAATCAGCAGGTCCAAAAGCTAAGAATCTAAACATTTCCTGTTTAACATGCTGAAATCTAGTGTTGTTCATGTGAGAGGCCCATCTTTGATAGATAAGTCATGTCCAGATGAGGCATGTGTTCACTGGTCTATCAATCATATGGGAGTTGTAGTAGGTTAGTGGTTAGAGTAGTAGTTTATGTACTTAATAAGTTACCATATAATATTTCTGGATTTTTAGAAAGCTGTATTCGGTATGAAATATTGTAATGAGTGAGATTCTAATTTTATTTAAACTACTGATAAGAGTGTAACAATACTTTCATAAGTATAGTGGTATAATGGGCCAGGTTGTGAACCCAATCCGTAAGGGTAGAAGGGCTATCCTTTGATTAAAGTGGGGCCGAACTTGAGGCCCAGATGAAAATTGACCACAAAATGAATCTGGACCTAGGCCGTTGGGCCTGGGCCCTAAGCCCAAAATCCGATTTTAAAAAGCTTTCTTTTCTTTTCTTATAAATCATGGTATAAATGTATGCTTCTTTTATCTTGCAAGTCATGTTATTAACTTTCAAACAAGAACTGCGCTTTGATCTTTAAATTCTGATTTTTTTACTTAAGTAGCAAACTAAAATATAATTGTTATAAATATGCAAGTAGAAGTGGATAAGCCCAGCTAGAAAATATGTAGCAACTGAGCCCGCCTAAATATAAATCAAATACGGGCTGTTTGAATCGGACTCAACAAGAGTCTTTGAGCCTCTTCACTTCTGGGCCAAGCTCTAACCCAATACAGCTCCGAAGTGGCTGTTTATCCTTAAATAAATGAGTTATGGGCCATTGCTAGCCCAAAACCGTTTTCAGCAATAATTAAAAGCTTAGCTTCTCACCTTAAGTTTATCCGTGATTAAAAGACTTTCTTAGTAAACTTCAAATTAGGTTTAAATATGAATACCCTTAGTCTTGCTTAAGTGAAATGCAAACCTTGTTAAAATAAAACTGAGGTGTGCCATACACAGACGAAACCATAACCTATGGCCCTCACATTAATATTAACTTAATATATAAAAATACCTTTTTAAACATTCGTCGTTTGCTTTAGGCTCGACTTAGATTATTATTGTAATTATGTATACATTCGCGTAATATAATCGCGAATTTAATTCTAAACAAAGTAACTTGAGGGATGCATTCGCGCAACTTCAACCAAAATTTTCTTAATAAAATAAACAAAGCATTATTAATTATGGACACGTTCGCGTGACATAATTTTTGACGCGCCAAAAGAAAAGAGTATACGTATGCGTAACTCAATTCTTTAATTACGAATAAATCAAGTGATTAAAAGCAGTAAAAGATAAATGCACATAGGTCCTAAAAATGAGTAGTTAAACAATCTAAGACAAGTATAAATCACTAAGCGACCGTACTAGAACCATAGAACCTGGGAATGTCTAACACCTTCTCCCGGATTAACAAAATTCCTTATCTAGAATTTCTGATTTGCAGACTTTTAAAATAAAGCCGAAACTTTCTCGATTTGGGATTTAAAATAAACCAGTGACTTGGGACATCAAATAAACTATTCCAAGTGGCGACTCTGATAAATTAATTAATCCCATCTCGATTTATGTCACTTTAATTAGAAAAACTCCCTTATATCCCCTACGGGTGGTAAAGAAGGAGGTGTGACAATTAATGCTCATAATGATTTGGTCATAAAAGGGGAAAGACGTTATACTCATAGATTCCTATAAAAAGGAAAGAGATATCATTTGTACATACAAGTTCTAATTACTATTGGAATACAATTATTTTCTTTTGCTTTTTATTGATTACTTTATTATTTCGTATTCTAATTTCCTTTCTTATTGAGAGAATATTGATTTTCTTGATTATCAGTAACCCGAGTACTTCTAAAAATAGGCTTTGACCGAAATTCTTATTTTTTGGTTAAACACCAGCTATGTCCATTTATAAGTAGTTCATTACAAAAATTGGTCAATTCATAAAATGTTACTAATATTACCCAATTAGCTTTTCATAGCAAAAAAATGTCAAATTTTTACTTTTTTCGAGTGAGTGTTATTAGAATAGATTGGGTACATCTTAAGGAGTTTGAATCTCCGTTTTGGGATGATTTGGTGAAGCTTTGAGGTGGTTTGAATTGAAAATTCGAAGTAAAAAATGAAACATGAAAAACAATAATATGTGTATCACACTGTGTATCATTTGTGTATCACAAGTATATCCATGTATACCTGTGTGTGAGATACATGCGTGATACATGTGTCGCAGAAGAATTTTTTGAACTTGATTTAATAACGAATTTTGATACAAAACCAGTCCAAATAACCTCCAATCTTCCTCAGATTTTGTATATTGACTTATCTATATGTTTTTATTGAATTTTAACTATACCCATTGAAAAAGTTTTTTTTTGCTTAGAATTTTGGAGTATTGTATTGTTTTTTTTGTATTTCATTACATTATTTGCTACCTCATCCATAAAATTTTCTTTCTGTCTTGCATCTAATATTGCTAATCACGCTTAAAAATATGGAAGGTAATTTTTGCATGTGATTATTTGAGAGAAAGAACCTTATTTATTTATTTTTTCAATTTTAATATATACTTGGTTAGTTTTTGTCACGACCCCAATTCGCCCTCCGTGAACTATCGTGACGGCACCTAGTCTCTATGACTAGGTAGGTCTAACAAATGCGGAAAGAAACAATTCAGGAACGAACATAATTAAAAACTGAAATAATAAAATGAAATAGTGTTTAGGATGCCACCTGGCATATAACAGTACAAGAATCTCAACCTAACACTCCCAAAATCCGGAACCCCATGAATCACAAGCTACTAACTCTAGAAATCTCTATCAACAAGGAAAAACCCAAAAGGGCTATACGAGTACTGAGAATAAAAAGGGACTTTTCGGTCTGCGAACGCGACAGATATACCCCGAAGTCTCTACGAAGTGCCTCGCCTCAAGTGTGATAATTCTGAGTGGAAGTACCTGGATCTGCACATGAAAAATATGCGCAGAAATGGCATGAGTACACCACAACAGTACTCAATAAGTGCCAAGCCTAACTTCGGTCGGGTAGTGACGAGGAAAGTCAGGGCCTACTGAGTTTAGATGAAAAACAAGGTAAAACAGTATATGATACGACAATATAATTAAATGCTAATAGTAAGAAATAACACAGGATAATAAGGATAACAACCACTGAAACAGAGACAAAATAATCACCAAGGAATACCGCTCATCATAGAGGTAACAACCTGGGATCTCTCAGTAACCCGAGGATCTCTTAGTATCCTCAATATATGCTAGGGATCTCTTGGTATCCCGAGGATCTCTTCGTATCCTCAATATGTTCTAGGGATCTCTTGGTATCCCGAGGATCTCTTGGTATCCTCAATATATATGCTGGGATCTCTTAGTATCCTCAACATACGTGTTGGGGATCTCTCGGTATCCCGCGCTTCAATCCAAATCAATATACCTGCAGCGGATCTCCCGTGATACCATCCCGTAGTCCCAAAGTAAACACACAACAATAACATGAAGAATACTCAATTAAATTCAACTTCATACCGAGATAAAATAGGTAGTTCTAATCTTGTATGCTACACATAATACAATTAAGGCAGTTTGAGCAAATAAAGCAATTAAGTCAATTAGACATGCTTTCCTTAGCTAACAACATGCTTAAATTTCAAGTAGTATAAGCAGGAAGGGAAAAACACAATTTAAGTTACTTAATGAAAACATGATTTTTCAGCAATTAGCAAAAGTATGCATTCGTCACCTCACATACAAGGCATTTCAAATATCAACAATACCACGTACAAGGCATTTCAAATATCAACAATACAAAATCCTAAGGGGAGTTTCCCCCACACAAGGTTAGGCAAACCACTTACCTCGAACCAGCTCAATCAACTCGAAACCATGTTCTTGCCACGAGTACTTGACTCCAAATGACCCAAATATATTCAAATCAATTGCATAATGTAAATAACACATCAAGTAACTGATTCTACTAATTAATTATAAGCTAATACGTAAAATTAAGGAAAATGACCAAAAAGCCCTCCGGGCCCACATCTCGGAATTGGATAAAATTTACATTTTCAGAATCCTTATACTCTCACGAGTCTAACCATACCAAAATTATCCAAATCTAATGTCAAATCCCCAATCAAAACTCAAATTTTAGGTCTAAGAACTTTCTCCAACCCCCCCCCCCCCAATTTCATCCCAAATCCGAAATTAAATGGC
>MU750099.1:0-21874 GCA_026770625.1 Nicotiana glauca | reverse complement strand
ACAGTTTCCATAAGAGAAGTAGTAAAATATTTAGCTAGCAATCAAGTCTAGGTTCAGAGATAATCTAATTTTGGAAAGGATTCAGTAAGGAAAAACAGGAAAAGAAATCAGTTAACTTTAACAGGCAAGTGAAATCAGAATTTCACAAAGGAAAAGTTTGAAAATCAGTCATGGAAGGAGACTCAGCATATAAATAGGGTGCATAAACATTATACATGCAAGGCCATGCCTGTTGGCAAAAGGAAATAGCATAAGAGTAGCACCCAAAGAAAATTCAATAGATAGCAATACTCGAAGCATAATATTCAGTTGAATCAGTAGTAAAGAAACATAGAATATCAAAAGCATGTAAAGATCTCACAGTAGCAGGTGAGGAAAACCCCTTTTGAAAATTAGGGTTTCGAACATAATCAAGTTTTAGAGATGATAGAAACTCAGAATCAGAAGAATCACACAAAGGAGCAAAAGGTTTCGAAATAAAGAACTTCAAATTGAGTCAGTCACTTAAACTAACAGTCTCAGACTCAAAGCCATTGGGTTTTCAGCAATAGAAGAATTTTAAAGATGGATAAATAAACAAATCGGATAAAACTCAGGCAAACAAACATTCGTCTAATAAATAGTCAAAAGAAATTAGGGTTTTAACTTGCAAACTCAAGTAGAAGAACGATATGAGAAGACATAGCAAGACATGTCAAGAAAAATCAGAGAAACGTTTGAAATAACTTAACAGAAACCCTAATCGAAAAAGATAAGGGGTTTTGAAGGTAGAGTTTTAAAAGAAACTTTGACCAAAACGCTTAAAAGTCCAGAGTAAACATAGATCTGAAATAGATCTAAGAGAAATCGAAAGAACCTTTAGAGGTTAGGGTTTCAGAAGAAACCCAAGGGATGGGAAAGGCTTTGAAAATCCTCGATCTAAACCGGAGAGTCAAAAATCTAACTCGACTAGCCATGGCTGGCCGGTGAAAGGTCAGAGATGACCGAAGAAAAGCCATAAACTAAAATCTAATAGGATCTGGACCAAAATCTTTCATGTTCTAGCCTTGAGACCATAAGAATCGAACACATAGAAGCCAAGAGGGTTGATACAGGTCTCCGATGACGTTGGAAGCCATGGATTTTGGGTTGTAGTTTGATGGCGGCGGGTAGGTTTCGATGGAGTCTCAGAGAAAATTGGGAGAGATGGAAATTCAAGGGCGGTTGTAGGTAAAAATGACTAGGGTTTGGGGGTAGTTAGGAACTAATTTAGGAAAGGGTTAGTGTGAGCCGTTGATCTGAGCGATCAACGACTGAGATTAAATGGGAATCCAGCTGGGTCGTTTAAAAGGGTCATGGGTCGGTTTGAATGGGAATTGGGTCGGGGTAAAATTAGGTTTGAATTGGGTTTAAATTGGGCTGTAATTAAAATGCAATTGGGGCTAGATTTTAAATAACTATTTTCCCTTATTTATTTTATAGAAATATCAACTTAATTTCTGAAAACAAATTAAAAGAATTAAAAAGATTTATAATCTATAAATATCAATTTAAAAATACTGAGCTTAATTTTTATAAATATAAACGCAGTTAAATCTTAAGCGACGCTAATATTGCAATTATATAGAATTTAGCTTAAAAATACTAAATAAATTTGTAAAAATGTGAAAAATCATCTTAGCTATATTTTGGCATAAATATGAGAATCCAATAAATGAATCATCAAAAGTAATAATTTTGGAAATTATTATTGGATTTTTATGGATAAAATAGGGCAATAAATTGATTTTAAAAAAATCTTTAAAAATTAAGAATAATAATAAAATATTTGGATATACTTATATATGCATGCATATGCTATTTTGAAAGTATTTTGTATATTAAAAAGTTATATAAGAAAAAAATGGGTATCAACACGGAGTCTATCCTGAATCACCTTAGCCTTCTCCAAAGCATCTTGAAACAAGTCTGTGACCAATAATCTAGCCTCACTGATCGAGGCCAACCCTTTACTACTATAAAGTAGCAAGAGTGGTCGAAGAAGATTTTACCCGAGAAGGTCGGGATCGATTTCCATACGGAGCTAGAGATTGGAATTGAGTTTCTACCTAAATTGGAGTTGCATATTTATTCCTAATTGCACTTCTATTCATAATTGGTTTTGATATTACTTCTAAGTTTATACTACTATGATGCTAATTTGAGCAAAGTTAAGCTAAGAGTAAACTATTGAAGATTGTCTAATTAGGTTAAAAGGCACTAGGGAAGCGACTTTCTCCTAGGTGGATAATTGACAGATTCTCGAGTCTAGGGATAGATTGTCACATTTGGGTATTACGAATAACCATTGCACGATTCTACTCACTTTGCACCTCTCGGTAGTTCGAGTGATTTTGCTCTAATTGAATTTCTCAAGACCAATTGGGTATAATAATTTGTGCAAGCAATAGATGTTCAACTCTGGTTATCTCTAGGTTTAACCCTTTAATTGGGGCTATCAATCTCTTGAGTACTCCCCAATTCCTTGTTGAACCAATTTCATAGACTTAGTCTCTTTTTCTCAAGAAGAACCAAAGGCAACTAGGCATAAACTAATGTTTGCAACCACTAATTCTACATTAAAACCCTAAATTAGTCAAAATATTAAACACCCATAGACAATCAAGCATTAAAACACAAGACACGTCAATTATCCACACTAGGGTTGAGCCACAACCCTATCTAATGGGTCTAGCTACTCATGATTGTAGAAGAAAACAAAGAAATAGATGAAGAAAAACTCATAATAATTAATTACTAGATAAAACTTGAAGATTCAATGATGAAACTAAGCTAAAATTACTCAAAATAGAAAATAAGTACTGTTCACGAGCGCATCTATTCGTTAAAATACAACTGATGACCTAAAATTGGGAAAAGAAACTATTTATACTAGGCCGAAAATTCTAGACAAAATACCCTGCGGGTCTAGTGCGGACCGCACAAAATCGAGTGCGGCCGCACTAAGTCTCTTTGCTGAAATAATCTGCTCTCTAAACTTGGGCTTTGCGGACCGCACAAAGTCGAGTGCAGCCGCAGTGGCTTCTGTTGCGGTCCACACAAAATGGAATGCGGGCCGCATTGAAAATATTCCTCCAATCTTGGCACTTTCTGAATTTGGGCTTTGTAGACCGCACAAAGTCGAGTGCGGCCGCAATGAAGTCAATACGGTCCGCACAAAATACTTTGCTGCCGCATTGCTTTGCTACCTGAAATGCATACTCTCTGAACCTGCTATTTGCGGACCGCATAGAATGGTGTGCGACCGCACTAGTCCTTTTATACTGAGCTTGGCCTTGTTCTTGGTACTTGTGTAGGTTTCACTCCTTTTTGAGCTGGTTTTGACAAATTGTCACCTTGTTGACCAAACCCTGCAATCAAGTACAACATGTGAGCCTTTAGGAAATTTTTGTACACATTTATAATCAAAACTAAGCAAGAAGGAATGTAAAATGCATCATAATCCCTAGTTATCACTCACTCGGCTCAAACCAACCCACCGGGGATCTACAACGCCTACCATATAAAGCCTCGTACGGTGCCATCTGAATGCTGGACTGATAATTGTTGTTGTAGGCAAACTCCGCCAATGGCAAGAACTAATCCCAAGACCTGCCAAACTCAATCACACACGCACGGAGTATATCCTCAAGAATATGAATAGTGCGCTCAGACTGTCCGTCCCTCTGAGGGTGAAATGATGTACTCAACTCCCCCCGAGTACCCAACTCATGTTGTACGGACCTCCAGAACTGTGATGTAAACTGATTACCTCTATCTGAAATGATGGAAACCGGAATATCATGCAGACGAACAATCTCCCAGATATAAATCTCTGCCAATCGGTTTGAAGAATAGGTAGTACACACAGGAATGAAATGCGCGGACTTGGTCAGTCGATCCACAATCACCCAAATGGCATCGAACTTCCTCAAAGTCCGTGTGAGTCCAACTACGAAGTCCATGATGATTCTCTCCCACTTCCACTCTGGAATCTCTATCTGCCGAAGAAACCCACCCAGTCTCTGGTGCTTATACTTCACCTGCTGACAACTGAGGCACTGAGATACAAACCCAACTATATCTTTCTTCATCCGCCTCCACCAATAGTGCTGCCTCAAATCCTGGTACATCTTCGCGGAACCTATATGAATGGAATACCGCAAACTATGGGACTCATCTAGAATCAACTCCCGAAGCCCATCAACATTGGGTACAAACCCAACCCTGCATCCTTAATACCCCGTCATCACCAATAGTCACATCTCTAGCATAGCCATGCAAAACCTTGTGCTTGAGGACAAGCAAATGAGGGTCATCAAACTGACGCTCCCAGATGCGATCAAACAAGGAAGACCGAGAGACCACGCAAGCTAGAACCTGACTAGGCTCCGAAAGATCCAATCTCACAAACTGGCTGGCTAAGGCCTGAACATCCATCGCCATGAGCCTCTCTGCTGCTGGTAAATAAGCTAAGCTCCCCAAACTCTATGCCCGGCGGCTCAAAGCATCGGCCACCACATTGGCCTTGCCCGGGTGATACAAGATAGTGATATCATAGTCTTTCAACAACTCTAGCCATCTCCTATAATGCAAATTAAAGTCCTTCTGCTTGAACATATGTTGAAAACTCCAGTGATCAGTATAAATCTCACAAGGCACACCGTATAAATAATGGTGCCAGATCTTCAAGGCGTGAACAATAGCAACTAACTCTAGATCATGGACATGATAATTTTTCTCATGTACCTTCAACTGTATGGACGCGTAGGCAATCACCCTACCGTCCTACATCAATACCGCTCATTCTCGAGGTATCACAATAGACATTATAAGACCCCGAACCTGTAGGCAATATCAAAATTGGGGCTGTAGTCAAAGTTGTCTTGAGCTTCTGAAAGCTCGCCTCACACTCTTCCGTCCACTGTAACGGAGCACCCTTCTAGGTCAGTCTGGTCATAGGTGCTGCAATGGATGAAAATCCCTCAACAAATCTACAATAGTAACCCGCTAGGCTAAGAAAACTATGGATCTCCTTAGCTGAGGATGGTCTGGGCCAACTCTGCACTGCTTTCACTTTTTTTGGATCCATCTTTATCCCTTCACTAGAAACCACGTGACCCAAGAATGCCACAAAATCCAACAAAAACTCATATTTCGAGAACTTTACATATAACTTCTTCTCTCTCAAAGTATGGAGCACTATCCTCAAGTGCTGCTCATGATCTTCCCGACTCAGGGTCACAAGAATATCATCAATAGAGATGAGTACGGTAAATCCGAGGGCCCGAATTCCCCGACATGGGGTTATCTTGCGGTCATGACTTTCTAAGCCTGAAGGCAAGATCGAGACTTACCCTCGGGGCTCGCTTCAAGCTGATCTGGAAAGTGTTGCATTCCCACTAAAACTACAGGCTGTAACAAGCATGGGGGAAGCTCCCGAATCCTATGGCTCAACCTGACAAGGGCCGGCCTACCCAGAGCATGTGCTAGGGTATCATATCAAGCCATCCCATCTCCTTATTTTATGCTTTGTCTCCACACATTTATGATCGAGTCTCCCCCCCTATATAAAGGGGGCTCGCTCTACCTTTTAAAGGATCTTATGTAGCTCCATTTCTCCAAAAATGCAATAATCTCTCTCTCTCTCTCTCTATCTCTTTCTTTTCTTCTAAGCTATTTCGTTCTCATTCGCCCGAGGCCACTATGGATTCTTTGTTTTCTTACTGGTTCTTCGCCTGTCTAGTTGTGCATTGTCCATAAAGAGCCTTATTTAATCGTATTTTTTCTTGTTATCCTTCCCCGACTTTTCCCGATAGCTCGATCTCAACTCAAACATCAGCCCCGAGGCCTCCATCGATCTGCTCCACGCTCGGGGGATAGGCCCATTCGGTTTGCTTACTGCCTCGATTCAACTCGTATTTTATTGTTATACTGCGTAGTCTTAATACAAACTGCCCTCAAAACTAGCTTGAGAATAGATAATGTATTCTTAGAATCCCATTTACAAATTTAATTATTGTTACCATTTTCACAGTAAACAATATGGCACCCACAGTGTGGCTAAAAATAATAGTGATTATTTTCTTGCTGGTTTCGTTACACGAACGCACGTTATCTTTCATACTTTTTTTCCAAGATCCTTTAATTTCAAGGCAGAGCGCCCAGCCCGGCTGGTGAGATAGGCAACCGAGACCTCAAAAGCAACAGGGAAATGGACACGGTCGATCCAAAGTTTGAGGCATCCCGGGCTCAATTCGAGCGAAATTGAGGGGCCCCCAACATATCGTCCACATGATTATCGGAGGAACTAGCAACCTCCAAGGACCCGTGTCCAAGTGAACTAAAATATCTGCTACAGAAGAGTCATCAACCCAAAAACTCTTATCCAAAGAAACCCTCATATTTGCCGAGGAAGACCTCGAGGCCATGGGGGAACCGCACAATGACGCGCTGGTGATCTCATTTCTCTTAAAACAATACAAGGATAAAGCGCGTGCTTGTGAACAACCCGGGCAATTCGGCTAACATAATCAGGTCAGAAGTATTAGAACAACTGGGTCAACTCAAGCAAATCATCCCCGTCCCCCGAGTCCTCCACGACTTCAACATGGTCAGGGAAGAAACGAAAGGAGAGATCATCCTCCCGATTGACACGTATGGCATGACCCAAAACACCAAGTTTCAGGTCATCAACGACAACATGAGGTACAACGCCATACTTGGTAGACCTTGGATACACAATATAAGGGCGGTACCCTCGACCCTACACCAAGTAATAAGATTCCCATCAAGAGATGACATCACAACGATACACAGAGAACAGCGGGCAGCAAGGGAGATGTTCACGGTCCACCATGAAATGCCTACCCCTATGCACTCGGCCTCAAACAAGAAAAGCGGCGTGTAGACTCCAGGAGATAACGAGGAAGATTTCTTCGCCCCCCGAACTTTCGTCGCCCCTGAAGAATTGGATGCGGCTAAGTCAATGATTGAGAAGCTAGAGCAAACTGTTCTGACCGAGAACCTTCCAGATCACAAGGTATACCTGGGAACGGGGCTAACCCCTGAACTTAGGATGAGGTTTATTCAATTTCCTAGTAATTGCATCCATTGTTTTGCCTGGTCCCACCTAGACATGACAGGTATCCCTCCATAAATAACCTCTCATATACTAAGCATCGACCCCAAATTCAAACCCATAAAGTAGAAGAGGAGACCGCAATCCGAGGTAAAGCACGCCTTCATCAAAGAGGAGGTAACAAACCTTCTTAAAATTGGATCCATCAGGTAGGTAAAGTATCTCGAATGGCTAGCTAATGTAGTAGTAGTACCAAAAAGGGGAATAAACTAAGAATATGCGTAGACTATAATGATTTAAATAAAGCGTGCCCCAAAGATTCCTTCCCGTTGCCTAATATCGATCGTCTGATCGATGCCATGGCCGGCCACGAGACCCTCACCTTTCTTGATGCCTACTCGGGGTACAATCAGATCTAGATGAACCCCGAGGATAGGGAAAAGACCCCATTCATAAAAAAATATGGTACATACTGCTATAACGTAATGCCCTTCAGGCTAAAAACTGCAGGAGCGATGTACCAACGCCTAGTTAATAAAATGTTCGGGCATCAAATAGGTAAGTCAATGGAAGTATAATCGATGATATGCTAGTTAAATCCCTATGCGCAGAGGACCATCTGAACCATTTGCAGGAATCTTTCGACATCCTCAGAAGCTACAACATGAAGCTAAATCCCGAAAAGTGCGCCTTTGACGTAGGTTCGGGAAAATTCTTGGGCTTCATGGTCTCAAATAGGGGGATCGAAATCAACCCCGACAAAATAAAGGCCATTGAATAAATCACAGTGGTAAACAATGTAAAAGCCGTCCAACGAATGACTGTGCGGATCGCAGCCTTGGGTAGATTCATATCAAGGTCGTCAGATAAAAGCCATCACTTCTTCGCCCTACTCAAAAGAAAGAGCAACTTTGAATGGACTCCGAAATGACAAAGCACCCTGGAAGAACTAAAATGGTACCTATCTAGCCCGCCCTTGCTGTACACGCCCAAGGAGGATGAAATGATGTATCTATACCTGTCCGTATCCGAAATAGCGGTGAGCAGTGTACTAGTCCGAGAAGAGCAAGGTACGGAATTTCCTGTGTATTATGCAAGTCGAACCTTGGGGAACACCAAAACCCAGTACCTCCATCTAGAAAAATTGGCACTCGCACTCATAAGCGCTTCGCACAAGCTAAAGCCTTACTTTCAGTGCCACCGCATTTGTGTCCTATCAACCTATCCCCTCCGGAGCATACTACACAAACCTCAGTTATCGGGTCGACTAGCCAAATAGGACATTGACCTCGAAGGGTATGATATCGAGTATCAACCTTGAACGACCATTAAATCCCAGATCCTAGCAGATTGCATGGCCGATTTTTTACCATCCCTCGTCCCCGAAGTAGAGAAGGAAATTTTGCTAAAGTTAGGCATATCTTTTGGGGTTTGGACCCTATTCACGGATGGTGCCACGAATATCAGAGGATCCGAACTTGGTATAGTTCTAAAGCCGCCCATCGGCGGAGTGATCCAACAATCCATTAAAATTGCGAAGCTAACTAACAACGAAGCCGAGTATGAGGCTGTGATTGCAGGTTCGGAGTTGGCCAAGGGCTTGTGGGTCGAGGTCATTGAGGCAAAATGCGATTCGCTCCTCGTGGTAAGTCAAGTAAACAGAAGCTACGAAGCTCGATAAGATAAAATGCAGAGGTATCTGGATAAAATCCAAGTCACCTTGCGCAGCTTCAACGAGTGGACCTTAGTCTATGTATCCCAAGAGCAGAACGACGAGGCTGATGCCCTGGCAAACCTGGGATCGTCCGCCGAGGAGGAAGACCTGCTCCCCGAGGCCGTGGTCTAGTTAATAAAGTCCGTGGTTGAGGAAGGTCATGCGGAAATCAAATCCACCAGCCTGATATGGGATTGGAGAAACAAATACACCGCTTATATGAAGAACGGGAAACTGCCTGCCGACCCAAAAAAATCAAGAGACTTATGAACCGGAGCGGCCCGATTTTCGCTCAACGAAAATGGGGCTCTATACAGGAGAACATTGGATGGCCCCCTAGCAGTTCTAGGACCGAGAGACACGGATTATGTGCTCCGAAGAGATCCATGAGGGCGCCTGTGGGAACCACTCAAGGGCATACTCCCTAGTCAAAAAGGTAATCAGAGCAGGTTACTACTGGGATAGCATGGAGAGGGACGCCAAGGAGTTCGTCCGAAGATGCAACAAGTGTCAAAGATTCGCCCCCATGATTCCTCAACCCGGGCGAACAACTACATTCTGTCCTATCACCATGGCCATTTATGAAATGGGGAATGGAAATTGTTGGCCCTTTGCCAACGGCACCAGGTAAAGCTAGATTCATTCTGTTTATGACTGATTACTTTTCAAAATGGGTAGAAGCGTAGGACTTCAAAAAAATAAGAGATAAGGAAATCATCAACTTTATATTGGAACACGTCATATGCCGGTTCAAAATCCCATCCGAAATAACATGCAACAGCGGGAGACAATTTATTGGGAGCAAGGTAACACAGTTCTTCGAGGACAACAAAATAAAGAGGGTCCTTTCAACGCCATACCATCCGTGCACAAACGGTCAGGCCGAATCCACAAATAAAACCATCATTCAGAACCTGAAGAAAAATTAGAGAGCTCCAAGGGAAAATGGCGAGAAATTCTACCCAAGATACTATGGGCATATCGGACGACTTCAAAATCAAGCACAGGCGAAACATCTTTCTCTCTAGTATACGACGCTGAAGCATTAATACCGGTAGAGGTTGGGGAACTGAGTGCTAGATTCCAACACGCCAGCGAATAGTCAAACCACGAGGCCATGGCAACAACCCTCAAACTGCTCGTTGAGAGACGAGAGGCCTTGCTGGTTTGGATGGCCGCCCAGAAGCAGAAAATCGAAAGATACTACAATAGGAGAACGAACCTCAAATACTTCGACATCAGAGACTTGGTACTAAGGAAGGTTACTCTCAACACCCGAAATGCCAAGAAGGGAAACTAGGCCGGAATTGGGAAGGGCAATATCGTGTCCACAGAATAGTTGGCAAAGGCTCCTATAAGCTTGGCACCATGGAAGGCGAGCAACTCCTGAGCAACTGGAATGTGTCGATGTTCAAGTGATATTACTGTTAGGGCCGCCAATCATGAAATATCCACGAGAGCCCCCGATTGAGCATCGCCCTCTTCCCCGCAACAGACTTTCACCCCGAAACGGGTTTCCTGCTGAAGGGGATTTTCTAACAAGACAACACGCCAGGCCAAGCAGTTTTAAGGAGCCGAGTCCATATGGGTCGAGCTCATGACAATGAGACAATATGTACTTACAACCTATATCTACGCCGAGCAATAAAAAATATATTTTCGGCATTTTTATCACGACCTATATCTGCTCCAAGCAATAAAGGATATCTTCTCGGCATTTCATGTTTCGAGAAAGATTATTTCGACATATTTGCGGAAAATGCTTCTCCATCAAACAGATCCGATATACTTGGAGACTTAAATGGTTCAGCACCACCACGACCCCAGTGTCGGGACTCTGGGCTCACAAAGGCCTCGTGATACAACTCCAAGTTTACAAAAGGCGGTATTCAAGCCTAAACTAATCTGACATAATCGGAGACTCAATTTAAGCAATTCGACAACTTGCACGACCCCAAGGTCGGAACTCCGGGCTCATCAAGCCTCTGGAAGGCAACTCCGAGCTCACGAGAAGCTATCTTCAAGCCTAAACATACTCGATGACTCGGAGACTGCTATCAATCGCCATACAACTAGAAAAATCTAAAACTGTAAGACCCTAACGGGCAGCCTCAGCATAACCAGATATATTCCACAAACTGTAAGACCTCAACATGCATGAAAATCCCGATATTTAGGCTATACGTCGCATTTGTAAGAATCTCTAAAGGGCATACCCTCGACGTAGACACCTAAACTATCACTAAGGGATCAAAAGTGGCTACGGCCAAACGAATATGACTACGGTCGAAACGGTTGATACATCCCAAAAACATATGACTCGGGGATGCCCGACTATTGCTAAAAAATTACAGGCCATCACTCCGATATACTTCAAAAAGAATGCTTCCCTCCACAGGAAAAAATGAGCCCCGACAATGTTGGCTCCAAAAATACAAAGCGTCGATCTACTTGACCTACGAGATGTGAACCTTATGAAGTGCTTGAATCATCATCGATAATGACTTGAAATCAAGGTTCCTATGGAACCGACAACGGGTCAAGCAAAATATTACAAAAAGAACTTAATGAGCGGATACAAAGCCTACACAAAGTCCACAGGCAAAAAAATAGAGTAAGAGCCATTGTCGCCAGCTAAGAAAGCCTACGGGCCACATAAAGGTCTCTACGACCAGACATCGTAAGAGCTATTGTTGCCAGCTAAAAAATTATGACAACTTGAGGATTAAAATGAGCTCAAATCATAACCCGATTCGGAGACCGGATCCAAAATAATTAATTATGGAAAGCCTATGGGCCACATATCAAAATGTCTCTATGACCATGCGGCATAAATGCCATCATTGCCAGAAATTCAACAAAGCTAGGGGTCGATTACAGCTCAAATCACAACGCGATTCGGAGACTGGACCCAGAAAGGTGCAATATGCCTAAGGTCACGACATAAATACCACCATCACCGAAAATGCAGTAAAATCTAAGGGTCAACTACAGCTCAGATCGCAACGCGACCCGGAGACTGGGCCCGAAGATTGCAATACGCCTACGGGCATGACATAAGTACTACTGTCACCAGGATCTCAATGAGATTTAAGGGTCGATTACAGTTCAGATCGCAATGCGGCTCAGAGACTGGACCTGGAAACTACGAAACACCAAGAGGCGAGGAATAAAATCCACTATCGCCAACCAAAAATTTACGGTAATTCGAGGATCAATTACAGCTCGAATCGTAACGCGACCCGAAGACTGGGCCCAAAAATTATAATATGCCTAAGGGCATGACATGAATGCCACTATCGCCGACCAGGGAATCAAGAAAACTCACGAGTCAATTATAGCTTCAATCACGACTCAACTCGAAGACTGAACCCAAAAATAATTAAGCTACAAAAAGCCTAAGGGCACGACATAAATGCCATTTTGGCTGGCCTAAACAGGCCGCAAAGTAACACTGCGGGTCCAATATTCGCTCGCCAAGGGGGGGGGGGGATAAAGCCACAAGACGCTTCCCTATACATACGCTAAAATAAAAGTGTTGTATACAAGCAGGGAGATCAACAGGGAAAAATAACATAGTCTAAATCTATCGCCGGCTCGGCACCTCAGAGGTTACATCCAGGTGATCACGGATCTCCTATCAGTCCCTTCTCAATAGTATCCCCTCTCTCCGGGGACTCACCCCCATTTTTAACACCACTTGAGCTGCCTTCCAACATGCCCTCGATGGTCAACCTTCGAAGGTCCGGCCGAACACGATCCCCGGCTCGAGGAAAAACTGGGTTTGCCCCCTCAAGGGTCCTCTCAACACAAGAGTCTTCAGCGACCGCTCCCTCTCCGTATAAAGATATCAGCGCCTCAGCCTCGGCTCTGATCCAAAGCAGTGTAGTCACCAGCCCAGAACGAAAACTCATGTACTTTCCGTTATTCCTCCATTGCATCCTGAAGCTGGCGCTTAAATTGAGGTGACTCTCCTTCTAAGATTGTCCCTCTTCCTGACCACCTCGTCCACATGACGACTAAGCTCGAAGATTTCAGCATCCTTGGCCCGAAGCTCCCCTTTCAGCAAAAGCTTCTCCTTCTCAAACTGCATGAATCAAGGCCCAATGGGTTAGAAACAATAAAATCCTGCATAAACCCAAACAATGGTCAGAACGGGGGGGTGAGGGGTGAATAACCTGTTTGGTTAAGAAGGCTTTCTCATGTTCCGGGCAGCCCACCTCATCCTGATACTGGGCGAAGGCCTGAATATAAAGTGCTTCAGCCTAAAATCACGTAAAGAGGTTAGAAGAATGAAGATCGAAGCGGCCACAAATAAATACAAGTGAAGTTACAGGCGAACTTACCTCTCACAAAGCCTGCCCATCTCGCCCAAAATAGAGGAGGAGGCAATATCAGAGTTACCCTAAACAACGGTCTCAGGTCTCCCGAGGGTCTTTTCGCCTTCGATCAGTGCTCCATCCTCGAAAAGGTCCAGGTGAGGCTCATCTCATAATCCGGATGGAAGCACTTCCCCCTCTAAAGAATCAACGATCACCAACGGGCTTGCAGAGTCAGGCAAAACTTCTGCCCCTATCTCATCCCGGTTCTCCAATCGAGGCTTCTTCAGACCGCCTGATGAGGGCATCCCAGCTTGAGAAGGATTTTGGCCACCCACCGAGTCAAGGCCAGTGCTCAATAGTATGTCCATTGCCTTGCCACCATAAGGACGGGTCGCTTCAGCAACAGACTCCTATTTAGAAGCAATTGTTCCTCCGGCCTGAGGGGCAACCAATCCCGAAAGGCCTTCGGGGGGTGACGAGAAGCTACTCTCCCCCTCACCTTCAACACGGGGATTTTTTACCACCTCAGAGGATGGGACCGATGAATCAACCTCGGGTTTCTCCGCTTTGAACCTTTTAATCTCTGAGGGCTTGGCCAACACGCCCTTTTGCCTTCTCTTCTCTTCTCCAGGTACCGGGATATCCCCTCCAACGGGTGGCACCTCCTTTGTCAGTAGAATTCTTCCCAGGCCTGCATAAATGTGGAGGTCAAACACACAGAAAGGATGGAGCCATTGGCAGCAAGCTGCGCTGAAAAAATGCGGATGCATCAAAGCTCGAAACTCACCATGATCTTTTGCTTCCCACCGGGCCCGAGATAAATCCTGCCATGTATGATCGTTGTATAGACAGACTGAGTATAAATGGACAACCTAAATCTAAAGATCCGACACTGCTCTAGGATAGATCATTACGGCTGAAAAGATAAAATGAAAGAAACAACAGAATCAGAAACATAAAAAGGAAACATCATAGAGAAACAAAGGCCCCGCTTTCACTTACGCCCGACGTTCCACTTCACAAGGAACGACATGCCTTCCACCGAGATCAAATCAGACGTCATCACTCAGATGAATCGACTCAGCCAACCGTCATCCCCAAATTCCTCGGTACATGCAAAAAGGGATCTCGGGGCTCGGCAACGAAGCCTAATTAATCCCCCGCGAAGGAGACGAGGACTATACATCCGGATTAAATGATTTAGATTGAAGTGCATCCCCTCCACCATGCCCGAGTAATGCCTAATCATATATAACACGTGCCAAAATGAAGGATGAATCTGACCCAAAGTCACCTGGTAACTCCGAAAACATTCAAGAATCACCGGGTCAATTGAGGGCAAAGACGGTCCCACCGGCCCCAAAGTGAATGGGTAGGTGTACACGTCAAGAAAACCGGCCCTATGACCAGTGATGTCTTCATCGTGAGCAGGAATATTCACAAGCACGGCATCCCCCTAACAACAATAGGTCCCACTCTCTCGACATTCGTTATGGAGCTGACATATCGAGTTACCGGCTCACGACTCCCTGACTTCAGGGAGGGTCTCTCAACCCTGAAGTCTAAAGTCATCGCGATAGGCCTGGGGACATACTCCTCGACACGAGGCGGAGCAGTCATTTCACCTTGGGAGAGGAATGAAGAAGACGAGCCCGCGATCTCCTGAGAAATAGCAGTAGAAATGTTCGCCATCTTTGAGAAAAATCCAAAAGAAGGAGGAAGGGAGGGAAGTCACGCTCCTAAAAAGAAGAAGCAAGGGGCCAAGAAAAACAGACTTCACTAAAGGGTTCTAGGTGCAAGATAAAACCTGAAAGGGGAGAAATGAATATTTATAAGGACATCATGGGAACATTGAAGAAGACCAACCGCCATGGTCAATACGGGAATCCGCAGCCCATAACCGCTCACAAAGACGACGGAGGAAGCAAGAGTCAGAACCGTTTCTCATCGCTTTGCGTCACCCTTACTCTGAGAAATGCAGAGACTATCTGTGTACGGTAAATCCGAGGGCCCGGATTCCCCGACATAGGGTTATCTCGCGGTCATGACTTTCTAAGCCCGAAGGCAAAGTCGAGACTCACCCTCGGGGCTCGCTTCAAGATGATCCGAAAAGTGTTGCATTCCGACTAAAACTACAGGTTGTAGCAAGCAAGAGGGAAGCTCTCAAATCACATGGCTCGACCTGACAAGGGCCAGCCTTCCCAGAGCCTATGGTGGGGTATCACATCAAGCCATCCCATCTCTTTATATTATGCTTTGTCTCCATACGTTTATGATCGAGTCTCTCCCCCTATATAAAAGGGGCTCGCTCCACCTTGTAAAGGATCTGATGTAGTTCCATTTCTCCAAAAATGCAATAATCTCTCTCTCTCTCTCTCTCTCTCTCTCTCTCTCTTCTTCAAAGCTATTTTGTTCTCATTAGCCCGAGGCCACCACATATTCTTTGTTTTCTTACTGGTTCTCCGCCCGTCTAGTTGTGCATTGGCCATAAAGAGCCTTATTTAATCATATTTTTGCTTGTTATCCCTCCCCCAACTATTCCCGATAGCTCCATCTCAACTCAAAGCTCGGCCCCGAGGCCTTTTGCTCCACGCTTGGGAAACAGGCCTCTTTGGTTTGCTTACCGCCCTGATTCAACTTTATTTTATTGTTATACTGCATAGTCTTAACACAATCTGCCCTCAAAACTAGCTTGAGAATAGATCACGTATTTTTAGAATCCCTTTTACAAATTTAATTGTTACCATTTTCAAGGTAAACAAAAGACAATGACGAACGAGTCAAGATATGGCCGGAACACACTGTGAATCAAATGCATAAAGGTTGCCGGGGCATTGGTCAACCCAAATGATATAACAAAGAACTCGTAATGACCATACCGAGTCCTAAAAGCAATGTTTGGGATATCTGGCTCCCGAATCTTCAACTGATGGTACCCTGAAAGCAAGTCAATCTTAGAAAACACTCGTGCACCCTGTAGCTGGTAAAATAATCAATATGAGGCAAAACAATAACGGTTCTTCATTGTAACTTTGTTCAACTGGCGATAATCAATGCACATACATATAGAACCATCCTTCTTCTTCACAAACAAGATAGGAGCACCCCAAGGTGATACGCTGGGCCGAATAAAACACTTATCAAGCAATTCATGTAACTGATCCTTCTACTCCTTCAACTCAGGAGGGGCCGTACGATACGGAGGAATAGAAATGGACTAAGTTCCCGGCAATAGATCAATTCCAAAATCAATATCTCTATCGGGTGACATGCCCAGAAGATCAGTTGGAAACACATCATAAAAATCTTGTACTACTGGGACTGAATCAACTGAAGGGGTATCAATACTGACATCTCTCACATAAGCTAGATACACGTCACACCCCTTCTCAACCATACGCTGAGCCTTAAGGAAAGAAATAACTCTAATGGGAGTGTGATGTAAAACACCCTCCCACTCAACATGCAGTACACATAATATAGCCAGCGTCACGGATTTGGCGTGACAATCAAGAATAGCATAATGGGGTGACAACCAGTCCATACCCAAGATAATATTGAAATCTACTATGAGAAACAATAAACCAGCTCTGGTCTCAAAACCACTAAGAGCAACCAAACACGACCGATAAACGTGATCCAAAGCAAGAGAATCTACCACAGGAGTAGAAACATAAATAGCGGAACTCAAAGAATCCCAAGATACACCCAAATACGAAGCAAAATAAGATGACACATAAGAATAAGTGGACCTTGGATCGAATAGAACCGATGCATCTCTGTGGCAAACTAGGACAATACCTTTGATGATAGAATCTGAGGCAACTCCCTCGGTACGGGCAGGAAGGGCATAGTATCTGGCCTGGCCTCCCCCTCCAGGGCGACCTCCACCTCCCCGACCTCCACCTCTAGCTTGCTGAGTAGGTGGGGTAGCTACTGGAGCTGTAACCATAGCTTGAGAACTCTGCGGGGCGCGCTGTGGCTGAGAAGTCTATGGAGGGCACTCCTTCCAAGTCTAGGGAAATACCTCATCACATGGCGTGTGTCACCACACTCAAAACAAGCTCTGGGAGTACATGGAGGCTGTGACTGGCACGAGTCAGGTCTGCTGGACTGACCTCTGAAAGCACCTCGCGCACGAGGCGTACTAGATACTAGAGGTGCATAATAAGGCTCCTGAGGCCTAGGAGGAGCTGGAATACCATTGGCTGTTGGAAGATCCAAATAAATGGGGTGACTCATTTAACCCCTACCATGACAACCTGCAGTTGGGGCACGGACACCAGAATAATGGCCCGACTTTTGAGACCTCTTGGCCTCCCTCTCCTCTCTCTCTCTAGCATGCATACCCTCAATTCTCCTAGCAATGCTCACCATTTGCTGATAAGAAATATCCATCTCTAACTCACGAGCCTTGCTAGACCTGATGATGGGAATAAGCCCAATAAACTGGCGAACTCTCTCACGGACAGTAGAAACCAAGGCTGGAGCATGTCTAGCCAAGCTAGTGTAACGAATAGCAGACTCTGAGACAGTCATGGTAACCTGGCACAAATGCTCAAACTCTTGGCGCCATACGTCCCTGATGCTCTAAGGAACATACTCTTTTAGTAACATATCTGAAAACTGAGTCCAAGTCAAGTAAGCTGCCTCATCCAGACTGTCTAACTCATAAGTACGCCACCACTCATAGGCGACTCCTCGAAGCTAGAAAGTAGTGAAGGAAACCCCACTTGATTCTGATATACCCATGGTACGGTGAATATGGTGGCACTCATCTAGAAATCCCAAAGCATCATCTGATGTTAGACCACTGAATACAAGAGGCTTGTACTTCTTGAACCTCTCAAGCCTCCGCTGCTCATCCTCGAAAGCCATTGCCCTATCCTCGGGCTGATCTAGGACTACAGGCTGTATAAGGATAATCTCTGAGACTTGATCCATATGCACTCACTGCTTAGGAGTACAGGCGGCAAGATTCTTTGCTCCTCCCCTGGCCTAGGATGTAGCTGCAGCAAGGGGAAGCAACCCTGCCTGAGCCAAAGTTGTGTACATGCTCATGAACTGTGCTAGAGTCTCTTGAAGTGCTAGAGTAGTAGTAGTAGGCGCATCAGGTGCCTGGGCTCTGGCTAGAATTGCTAGTGGCTCCTCAGTTGTAGCTCGCGCATGCGTCCTCAACTTCTACCCCGACCCCGGCCTCTAATGGCTGTATTACAGAGCGCGGGTGCCTGGTCATCTTGGGTAGCACATGTCTTCACCATCTGTGAGAGAATAGAATACAGAAGTTTAGAATTGTGATATCAAAATCTCACACAATAAGGAAATCAAATGAAGTGAAATTTTCCTAATAATTATATAGCCTCTTGTATGTAAGTACAGACGTCTCCGTACTGATCCACGAGACTCTAATAAACCAGCTTGTGATTCATGACTCCTATGAACCTAGAGCTCTGATACCAACTTTTCACGACCCCAGTTCGCCCTCCGTGAACTATCGTGACGACACCTAGTCTCTACAACTAGGTAAGCCTAACAAATGCGGAAATAAATAATTCCGGAACAAACATAATTAAAAACTGAGATGATAAAATAAAATAGTGTTTAAGATGCTGCCTAGCATATAACAGTACAAGAATCTAAACCTAGCACTCCAAAAATTCGGAACCCCATGAATTACAAGCTAAGAGATTACATATAAAGCTCTAATTTCAGAAGTGTCTATCAACAAAGAAAAATACATAAGGGCTATATTAGTACTGAGAATAAAAAGGGACTCTTTGGTCTGCAGACACGGCAGATATACCTCGAAGTCTCTACAAAGTGCCTCGCCTCAAGTGTGATAAGACTGCGTGGAAGTACCTGGATCTGCACATGAAAAATATGCAAAGAAAGGGCATGAGTACACTACATCGGTACTCAGTAAGTGCCAAGCCTAACCTCGGTCGGGTAGTGACGAGGAAAGTCATGGCCTACTAAGTTTAGATGAAAAACAAGGTAAACAGTATAGGATACGATAATATAATTAAATGCTAACAATAAGAAATAATGCATGATAATAAGGATAACAACCACTGAAACAGAGATAAAATAATCATAAAGGAATACCGCTCATCACAGAGGTAACAATCGGGGATCTCTCAGTATCTCGAGGATCTCTTAGTATCCTCAATAAATGCTAGAGATCTCTTAGTATCCCGAGGATCTCTTAGTATACTCAATATGTGCTAGGTATCTCTTGGTATCCTCAATATATATGTTGGGAATCTCTCGGTATCCCCATGGATCTCTTATTATACTCAATATACATGATAGGGAACTCTCTGTATCCCTCACTTCAGTCCAAATCAGTATACGTGCAGGGGATCTTCCGGGATACCATCCCGTAGTCCCAAAGTAAACACACAGCAGTAACACGAAGAATACTCAATTAAATTCAACTTCATACCGAGATAAAATAGGTAACTCTAACCTAGTATGCTACACATAATACAATTAAAGCAGTTTGAGAAAATAAAGCAAATTAAGTCAATTATACATGCTTTCCTAAGCTAACAACATGCTTAAATTTCAAGTAGTATAAGCAGGAAGGGAAAAACACAATTTAAGTTACTTAATGAAAACAAGATTTTTCAGCAATTAGCACAAATACGCACTCGTCACCTCATGTACAGGGCATTTCAAATATCAACAATACCAAATCCTAAGGGGAGTTTCCCCCATACAAGGTTAGGCAAGCCACTTACCTCGAACAAGATCAATCAACTAGAAACCACGTTCTTTCCACGAGTACTCGACATTAAATGGCCCAAATCTATTCAAATCAATTGCATAATGTAAATAACACTTCAAGTAACTAATTCCACTAACTAATTATAAGCTGATACGCGAAATTAGGAAAAATGATCAAAACACCCTCCGGGCTCATGTCTCGGAATCGGGTAAAATTTATATTTTCAGAATCCTCATACTATCACGAGTCTAACCATATCAAAATTATCCAAATCCAATGTCAAATCCCCAATCAAAACTCGAATTTTAGGTCTAAGAACTTTCACCAAACTTTCCCCCCAATTTCATCCTAAATTCGAAATTAAATGACAAAACTAAGGTTAGATTGTAGGAATACAACTAAAAAGGGATTAGGAATCGTTACCCACTCAAATGGGGTGAAAAGGGAGGAGACGGGTAAGTGATGAAGGGTTTAGATGACACTTTGTGGCAAATTTTGGTAGTAGTAGAGTTTCGTTAGTGGAAAATGATATATATGAGTCAATAGTATAACGTTAGTGGAATAAATATATTCAACTTTTAACGGATGACATAAAGAGGTTATTTATTAAAGTTCGATAGCATATATGAGCCTTTTCCATTTATTTTACAACTACACCCATTTTTGTCGTAAAGAACAACACCAAACATAGTATGTTCCAACAATTGGGGCCCGGGGAAGGTAGTGTATACACAGACCTTATCCCTACATTGAGAAGGTAGAGAGGTTGTTTCTAATAGACCCTCGGCTTAAGGAAGAATGACGAGGAAGAAACTAACCATAACAATAACAAGAAAAGAAAAAAAAAATAAAGACTCACGTATACTAAACACTATCTAGAGACAAGAAATACAAGAACAATACTAATATTATAGGTAAAAACACACAACATATAATAAAATATCTAAGAACATGAAATAAGATTATTACTAATACTACCGATAATACTAGGAGACACCCTCGACTACCTATCAATCTTCGACTCTAATTCTCGACCTCCACACCTTCCTATCTGGGGTCATGTCCTCGGTAAGCAGAAGCAACACCATTTACTACCTAATCACCTCTTCTCAGTACTTCTTAGGCCTACCTCTACCTTCCTCAGACTCGCCATGGTCAATCTCTCACATATCCTAACCGGCACGTCTATGTCTCTGCTCGTCACGTGCATAAACCATATTAGCCTCAATTCTCGCAGTTTGTCTTCTACAGGGGCCTCTCCCACCTTGTCCATAATAACTTCATTCCTAATCTTATCTTTCCTTGTATGCCCACACATCCATCTCAACAATCTCATTTCTGCTACTTTTATCTTCTGGACATGGGATTTCTTGACTACCTAGCACTCCATACCATAAAACATAGTTGGTCTAACTACCACTTGGTCGAACTTGCCTTTACATCTTGGTGTCACATTCTTATCATAAAAAACACCATATACGAGCCTCTCATCCACCCCGCTTTAGTACGACGTGTAACATCCTAACCGGCACGTCTATGTCTCTGCTCGTCACGTGCATAAACCATATTAGCCTCAATTCTCGCAGTTTGTCTTCTACAGGGGCCTCTCCCAGCTTGTCTATAATAACTCCATTCCTAATCTTATCTTTCCTTGTATGCCCACACATCCATCTTAACAATCTCATTTTTGCTACTTTTATCTTCTGGACATGGGATTTCTTGACTACCTAGCACTCCATACCATAAAACTTAGTTGGTCTAACTACCACTTGGTCGAACTTGCCTTTACGTCTTGGTGACACATTCTTATCATAAAAAACACCATATACGAGCGTCTCATCCACCCCGATCCAGTATGAAGTGATGGGAATTTTTCTCAAATGGAAGACGATAGTGGAGAATCAAACAGGCAGGAGGATCAAGTGTATTCGCATAGATAATGGAGGTGAATACAAAAATGATCATTTCAATAAGGTCTATGAAAATGATGGCATCGTCCGACACTTCAC
>MU750098.1:9356-77381 GCA_026770625.1 Nicotiana glauca | reverse complement strand
TTGTCCTTTAATTGGAAAAACTCCTTCCACCACGCCCCTCGCGGGGTGCGGTAGCGCCAAAAGGAGGTGTGACAAGAGGTATTTATCTCAATCTCGAAATGTAAATGTTGTTCGGGCATCCGTGTGCTATGAATTTGCTGAAATTTGTTTGTGTATACATGGTGGAGTTTGTTATCTGATGTCTTTTGTTGTCCATGGTATGGTTTTCTTGATTTTTATTGTAGTTTCTGTCATGTGGAAATCTGTCGATTATCTGTCACTCTTGTCCAGAAAAGATTCTTACAAATGGACAAACTCTAATGCAATAGAATATGTTGAATTGTTGCAGCACATTTGAAGTAAAGATTTCTCTCTTATGGTTATAGTTGTATTTAGTGGATGGTCAAAATACTTGTTCGTTGATTGTTATTAATATTATTATCATCAGATATTCCATTATGAAGGGATAACAAATTGTTAATGACTTGGCTTGTGAATTGTCTGTATGGTAAGTTAGCTTAAAATTGTTGTATGGACTAATTTCTTATAAGCGAAAACAGAACAAAAAAAGTCACTCTATACAATTTGAGATATAAAATTTTAAGGTGATGGTATCGTTGTAAGAATTTCTATTTGGTTTGTGGCAAGATTTGTTAGATCTACTGGAAAATCCCAACTTTCTTAGTTATTGTCTATGTTATAGTCGGTAATGGAAGACCATTCCTTCATTCCAGTTGAGAGTCATACTTGAGATTTTGAAGGATATACTTGAACTGCATTCTCATCTGAACTTAATCCGGTTGTGTGGAACTATACTGCTTTTCATCTGTTGTGCCTGAATTATGAACATTCGTAGCTTTTCTTTAGACGCAATTAATAAATCATTGTGACTATGGGTACGGTTCCCGTGACATAGTTACGATGTCTAATTCCAAAATTCGGGGTGCATTTCATGTAACCCGATTATAACAACCTCGAATGATAAAGTCCTTTAGAATAAATTGAGGCGTACCATGCCAAATAAAATCCCTAAGCCCATGGCCCTCATGTAATTATTTCAACTCTTTAGAAATCGAGGTGTTCCATTAACAAATTTTCCATGACCCTCGCAAAGTTTACAATGCGTAGTTGCTTTAGGCGCGTTATTTTAATAATTTACCTTCCTAAACTCGGGTGCGTATTTCATGTGACCAAAATCCAAATCTTAATAACGTTGAATAAAATGTGTTTCAGATTGCGAGTACATTTCATGTGACGCGGTCCAAAGACATATTTTAGACGATGCTAAATCTTCTTTAAAATTAATAAAAGCGGTTATAAAGTTAAAATTATACCATAAGCTAAGACATGTATTAAAATAAGATAATAGGCCAATTTTAATAGTTTAAGCGACCGTGCTAGAACCACGAAATTTGGGGGTGCCTAACACCCTCCCCGGGTTAACAAAATTCCTTATTCAGAATTTCTAGTTCGCAGACTTCAAAAGGAAAGTCGAAATCTTCCTCGATTTGGGATTTAAAATAAACTGGTGACTTGGGACACCAAATAAACTATCCTAAGTGGCAACTCTGATAAATAAATAATCCCATTTCGAATAATGTCACTTAAAATGGAAAAATTCTCTTATATACTACCCTTCGGGTGGTGTGTAAAAAGGAGGTGTGACACCTACCATCTTATGAATCCCAAATCTCTATCCCTTCCATGTGTTTATGTTCTTTCTAACTGGTTTGTGATTATGCCAGTATCAGCTATTGATGTGCATGTCCAAACCAGACCCTTGCTGGGGCTATGTGTTTACAGTCAAATGTCTGTATACCCCCAAATCCCCTGACCCCATATGTGACTACTGATTCTGTGTGTGATCCCATCTTAAGGTGTTTGAGTCCTGATACATCTTCGTGACACCCGGATGGATAGAATACCGCGAACTATGTTCCTCGGCTAAAATCAACTCTCGAAGCTCATTAACATTGGGCACACAAATCCAACCCTGCATCCTCAATACCCCGTCATCTCCAATTGTCACATCTCTAGCATCACCATACTGAACCTTGTCCTTAAGGACGAGCAAATGAGGGTCATCATACTGCCGCTCCCTGATACGATCAAATAAAGAAGACCGGGAAACCACACAAGCTAAAACCCAACTGGGCTCCGAAAGGTCCAATCTCACAAACTGCGAATCTCCGTGGCTGAGGATGGCCTGGGCCAACTCTGCACGACCTCTATCTTCTTTGGATCCACCCAAATGCCCTCACTCGATACCACTGGCCTAAGAATGCCACATAACTCAACCAAAACTCACATTTTGAGAACTTTGCGTATAACTTCTTCTCTCTCAGGTATGAAGCAAGGTCCTCTAGTGTTGCTCATGATCTTTCCGACTTCGGGAATACACCAGAATATCATCAATATAAATAATAACAAACGAGTCGAGATATGGCCTGAACACACTGTGCATCAAATGCGTAAAAGCTACTGGGGTATTGGTCAGCCCAAATGACATAACAAGGAACTCGTAATGACCATACCGAGTCTTGAAGGCAGTCTTCGGGATATCTGGCTCCCGAATCTTCAACTGATGCTAACCTGAGTGCAAGTTAATCTTAGAAAACACCTGTGTGCCCTGAAGCTGGTCAAACAGATCATCAATACGAGGCAAGGGATAACAGTTCTTCACTGTAACCTTGTTCAACTGGAGATAATCGATACACATATGCATAGAACCATCCCTTTTCTTCACAAATAAGACAGGAGCACCCCAGGGTGAGACACTGGGTCGAATAAAACCCTTATCAAGCAATTCCTGTAACTGATCCTTTCACTCCTTCAACTCAGGAGAAGCCATACGATTCAGAAGAATGGAAATGGGTTGAGTGCCCGGCAACAGATCAATGCCAAAATCAATGTCTCTATCGGGCGACATGCCCGGAAGATCAACTGGAAACACATCGGGAAAATCCCATACCACTGGAACTGAATCAATAGAAGGGATATCAGCACTGACATCTCTCACATAAGCTAAATACGCGGCACACCCTTTCTAAACCATACGCTGAGCTTTAAGGAAAAAGATAACTCTACTGGGAGTGTGATATAAAGCACCACTCCACTCAATACGCAGAATACCTGGCATAGCCAGTGTCACGGTCTTTGCGTGACAATCAAGAATAGCAAAATGGGGCGACAACCAGTCCATGCCCAAGATAATATCAAAATCAACCATACCGAGTAACAATAAATCTGCTCTGGTCTCCAAAACCACAAATAGTAACTTGACATAACCGATAAACACGGCCCACAACAAGAGAATCCTACACAAGAGTAGAAACATAAATAGGGGCACTCAGAGAATCCCGAGGTACACCCAATTGTGGAGCAAAGTAAGAAGACACATAAGAGTAAGTAGAGCCCGGATCGAATAAAATCGATGCCTCTTTGTGACAAACCAGTATAATACCTGTAATGACTAATTCAGAGGCAACAACCTCGGTATGAGCAGGAATAACATAATATTTGGCCTGGCCCCTCTCTCGAGGGCGGCCTCTACCTCCCTAACCTCTGCCCCTAGCCGGGTAGGGTAGCAGCTGGAGCCGTGATCATGGCCTGAGAACTCTGAAGAGCACGCTGTGGCTGAGCAGTCTGTGAAGATGCACCCCTACCAAGTCTAGGGTAGTCCCTAACCATATGACATGTATCACCACATTCAAAACAAGCTCTGGGAGGACGCGGTGGCTGTGACTGACTAGGGCCAAGTCTGCTGGACTGACCTCTGAAAGTACCTCGCGCAGGAGGCGCGCTAGAAACTGGAGGTGCATAGTAAGGCTCCTGAGGTATAGGTGGAGCTGGAGCACTGCTGGCTGCTCGAAGAGCTGAATGGATGGGGCGACCCATATAACCCCTGCCATAATGACATGCTGCTGAGGTACGGGAACCAGAGTAGTGGCCCGACTCTCGAGACCTCTTGGCCTCTCTCTCCTCTCGCTCCCTGGAGAGCATACCCTCGATCCTCCTAGCAATGCTCACAACCTGCTGATAAGGAATGTCCATCTTCAACTTTCGAGCCATGCTAGATCTGATGGGTGGGATAAGACCCTCAATGAACCTGCAACTTCTTTCACAGACTGTAGCAACCAAGGTCGCTGCATGCCTGGCCAACCTGGTATAGCGGATAGCATACTCCGAAACGGTCATAGCACCCTGGCGCAAATGCTCAAACTCTGCGCGCCATGCATCCCTAAGACTCTGAGGGACAAACTCTCTCATGAACATATCTGAGAACTGGGTCTAGGTCAGTAAGGTAGCCTCGGCTGGACTGTCTATCTCATAGGTGCGCCACCAATCATAGGCGGCTCCTCAAAATTGGAAGGCAGTGAAGGAAACCCCGCTAAATTCTACTATGCCCATAATGCGAAGAATACGGTGGCACTCCTCTAGAAATCCCAAGGCATCGTCTGATGCTAATCCATTGAATACCAGGTGATCATACTTCTTGAACCTCTCAAGTCTTCGCTGCTCGTCCTCTGAAGCAGCTGACCCGTACTCGGGCTAAACTAGCACTGCAGGCGGTGCGAGAATAATCTTAGGAACCTGCTCAACATGCACTCGCTGCTTAGGAGTGCGGGCGGCGGGAGTCTGTGCTCCTCCCTCGGCCTGGGATGTGGCTGCAGCAAGGGGAAGCAACCCTGCTTGAGCCAAGGTGGTGTACATACTCATGAACTGAGCCAAAGTCTCTTGAAGAGCTGGAATAGTAGTGGCAGTAGTAGGCGTGCCGGGTACCTGGGCTCCGGCTGGATCTGCTGGTGGTGCCTCGGTGGCAGCTCGCACAGGTGCTCTAGCTGCACCACATGCGCGTCCTCGACCTCTACCCCGGCCCTAGTCTCTGACGGCTGCAGCAGGGGGAGCGGATGCCTGATCATCCCGAGTAGCGCATGTCCTCACCATCTGTGAGAGAATAGAAGACATAAGTTTAGAATTTGTGATGTTAAAATATCGCACGACAAGGAAACCAAATGAAGTGAAAATTTCCTAACAGTTACATAGCCTCTCGTAGATAAGTCCAGACGTCTCCGTACCGATCAGCGAGACTCTAATAAATCGGTCTGTGTTCCATGACTCCTATGAATCTAGAGCTCTGACACCAACTTGTCACGATCCCATTTCACCCTCCGTGAACGTGTCGTGATGTCACCTAGTCCCTATGACTAGGTAAGCCTAAAAATGCGGAAATAACATAACTTGCGGAAACAATTAATTAAAACTAAACAAACTAGAAGGAAAATTGTATATAAATACCGCTCGGCATATACAATTCAATAACGCGGAAGTCTACAATATCATCCCAAAATCTGAAAACTCACGGGAACACAGGCTAACGGAAGGTAATACAGTGCTCTAACTCCAGAATATCTAAAATAATAGTACGAAAGGAAAAGCTAACTGCTAAAGCTAGAATAAGATAGAGACTCCTGGTCTGCGGATGCGGTAGATGTACCTCGAAGTCTCTGCTAGGTCTCTCCGCCTCGAGGATGATACGCCTGGATAGAGCTACCTGGATCTGCACATGAAAAACATGTGCAGAAGGGGCATGAGTACACCACAGTGGTACTCAGTAAGTGCCAAGCTTAACCTCGATTGGATAGTGACGAGGCCCTACTGAGAATAAACATAATAATAATAAGTCTTGCAACAGCATGAAATAAATAGAAATAATGAGTACAACTACGAAGTAAGACATGTTATACAAGGCAACAATTAAAACTCAGAGAATAGGATAACACAGAGTAAAACAACTCAATGTCAATACCAACAATGAGGATCTCCCAGGATACCGTCCTGTAGTCCCTTTCATCAACTGTCCAAGGAGCTCCCGGGATATCGTCATGTAGTCCAGCTGTCAAAGTGCAGGAGGGATCTACCGGGAATCTAACTCGTATTCCCAAAGTAAACAAACAAGAGGGGGAGCTACCGGAATCCCACATCCGTAATCCTAATGTAAATACGCAGTCACAGCAAAAAGATATCCAGAAATGAAGTTTCAAGATACAAGGAAACAGGTAATTCTAGCCTAACATGCTTCACGTAGTACAAACAAATCAACTTGAGCTAATAGGCAATTAAGACCAACTAAACATGCTTTTCTAACTAACACAGGCTATAATTGTAAATGGAATAAAGCAGATAAGAAAGAAACTCCGTCTAAATATTTAAATTAATATCAGATTTTCAATAATTATCTCAAGTACACGCTCGTCACCTCACGTACAAGGCATTCAATTACTAAATATCATATCCTAAGGGGAAAGGTCCCCCACACAAGGTTAGACAAGTCACTTACCTCAAACCGACTCCAAAATCAACTTGAAACCACACGTTTGCCACGAGTATCTGACTCTAAATGGACCAAATCTATTCAATTCAATTACATATCATAAATAACATATCAAGCAACTGATTATACTATTTAATTTAAAGCTAAGACGCAAAATTAGGTAAAATAGCCAAAACGCCCCTCATGCCAACTTCTCGAAATCGGATAAATTTTACATTTTCAGAACTCTCGTACTCTCACGAGTCTAACCATATAAAAATCTCTCAAATCGGAGGTCAAACACCCACTCAAAACTCAATAATTTGGTCTATGAAGTTTTACCCATTTTTCATTCGAAAATCTGAAATTAAGCAGGAATTCGTGATTAGATTAGTGGGTTTTAAGCATAATAGCGTAGAGAATCATTACCCAGTCGTTGCCCTCGAAAATCCCTCGAAATTTCTCCCAAATCCGAGCTCCCAAGCTTGTGTTTTGATAAAAATGGCTAACCCTCGATTTCGAATTATTTATAACTGTCCAGTCATTTAATGCATCGCGAACGCGGAAATAGGCTCGCGTTCACGAAGAAGAAAAAGTGAAGGCTATAAAATTGCCCTTCGCGAACGCGTGGAATGGTACGCAAACGCGAAGGCCTGGACTGACAGTGCTACACGAACATGACAAGAGTCACGCGAACACGATAAATAAAATGGGCTCAGCCCCCAGGGCTAAATAGAAACGTGCGAACGCGATGGATAGGCTGCGAACGCGAAGGGGGAAACTACAGGGCTTCGCGAACATGGCTCACTGAATGCGAACGCGATGAAGAAATTTGTCCTCCTCCCAGATTACACTACTCTAATGCATGGGGGAGGACGCGAACGTGATGAAGGAGAAGGTCAGAGCTACGTGAACGCGATAGGAGCGTCGCAAACGCAAAGAAGGAATTGGACCTGCAACTGCTGAAGGATTTTCTGCAACTTTTCACAACTCCAAAATGCTCCGTTGAGCACCCGAAACACACCCGAAGCCCCTGGGACCTCAACCAAACCTACGGACATATCCTATAACATCATTCAAGCTTGTACCAACCCTTAAACCACCTCAAACAACATCAGAAACTCAAATTAACCAATGATTTAAGCCTAAGAACTTCAAATTCTATCAAAACACGCTTTCGATAAAAAACCTAACCAAACCTCGTCCGAATGACCTGAAATTTTACACACACATCCCAAATGACATGTCGGAGCTACTACAACTTCCGAAATTCCATTCCGACCCTCGGATCAAAATCTCACTATCGGATCAAAAACTTCAAAAATTCAAACTTTGACATTTCAAGCCTAAATCAGCTACAGACCTTCAAAACACATTACAAACACGCTCCCAACTCCGAAATCACCTAATAGAGCTAACAGAACCATCGAATTTTCATTCCGAGGCCGTCTTCACACTGTTCTGACTACGGGAAACTTTCCAACGCTTAAGCTCTCATTTAGGGACTAACTGTCCCAAAACTCTCTAAAACCCAATACCGAAAGTCCCAGCAAACCAAAATAGCAGAAATGAACTTAGGGCAAGCAGTTAATAAGGGATTGAGGCATTAATTCTTAAGACGACCAGCCGGGTCGTCACATGAAATGATAGATATGGATATGATGACCGATGCGCTAATACCACGTGTAGCCCCTCTTTTGAGGAGTGTCATACCGGGTATTGCATTGATGTGATTCATATTACAAACAAACCTAGGAAGCCCCCTGTACATTCATAAGTATGCTTAGATTGTAACTCTTTTCAAAAACCTTGCTTTCATTAATCATTTTCAAACACTTGTGTATTTAAATCCCCTATTATTTGAGCCTTACTTGTTTATTTGCTAATTGCACAAATTCACAAAAACTGTCTGGTCGGGAACCATACTAGTGGATCTTGGGGGGAGGGGGGGTCTAACACCTTCCCCTTAGGATAATTTCAAGCCCTTACCCTATCTCTGGTTATCAAACATAGTTGTAGATGAACCTTATGGGTGCCCTAACGCACCTTAAAATCGTTAGGTGGCGACTCTTCAAAAATGCAAACCTCTTTCCCAAAAGGAATGAGTTGTCACATGCCCAAATGTTATGAACCCGATTTCGCGGAAGGAAAAAAGGGGGCGCGGAAATCACCACCCACTATCCCCGCCACTCCGACCACCATATATCATTCTCACTCATCCACCTCAACTACCACAACTAACCACCCCATCACTATCAACAATCACAACCGGCACTGTCCATCATTATAACCTACCACTACCCACCCACCACCTTCCTCAGTCACAACTACTGCCACCACCCGCCATTATTAACTATCACCACCCACCACCACCATCCTCAATCATGATCGCCACCACTACCAATCACTACTAGCTGCTAGCATAAACTAGCACCATCAACCAAAACTACCACCAAACACCGCCTCTAGTCGGCATTCACCCGTTAGCCATCACCACCAACAACTATCATATTTTATTGATAAAATTTAGATTAGTTAGTATTCATTTGAATTTTATGCTTATTAATTTTCAAATAAAGATAAATTTTATACATTCAGATGTTAGAAATCAAATAATCTTAGTTATTTCTTTTCTGATCTTAATACACATCTTAATAATTCATATGTGTATTCGAATTCAGATGTCTTGATCTTAATACACATCTTGATAGTCAAACGTGTATTTAGATTCAGACATCTTAATAAAAAAAAAACAAATGAGGCCTAATTAAACCTTTCACACAATTTTAAACTGATCCAGTAATTACCTGATCAAACAAACATGTCAAATTATGTAATTATATACGAATTCAATTCCTAAGATTTTTCAAACATGCTCCTAATATTTTTTATTTCGCTAAAATTTATTTTTATTTATATTCCATGAAAGTCCCTTGGGAACATCCGATAAAAAAATATTCCATAAAACATTTTATAACCTAGGAGTTTGAGGAATCGAACTTTAACAAATTTTGAAACTTTAAAAAAAAATTTGGACGAGTTTAAAGTTCCATGTGTATATAATACATGATGATAGGCTATAATTACTTATTTTAGTCGCTTATTATACCCAAATTTATTGTACTTTAATTGGGTTGGAGCTTTAATCGCTAGTGTCTTGCATTAATTGTGTGTTTTATGCCTTGTAGGAGTGATTTCAAGCTATGTAGATGTTATGGAATGAATTCAAGTGATTTGGAACTTTTAAGTCTGAGTAAAATTCCAAGGAGTTAAGCCGGGATCTTATACGGGTATCAACGGATGATAGAGAAACAAAACGAATAATCGAGTGGGCATATTGCGCACTGTCTAGTAAAATGCACATAACTTTTTGCTCAAAACTCCATTTGGGATCCACAATATATGTTTGGAAAGCTAACTCAAAGGGCTACAACTTTTATGTTTTAAATTTTTTCAAATATCAAATGGAACATGATTACAACAGCGGTCGCGGTAGAGCAGTCGCAACCGCGACCGCGGACTTGACGCGAACTGCGGCAGTACACTGGGAAAGTATTGCGGCCGTACCGTGCCCGGATTGTGGCCACGGACGTCTATGCCTAGAAATATATCCTTTTTCATGTAGGAGAAGGTATAATTATTTGGACCCGAACCTACTTGGTATATATACATAAAATAACTGTATATTGAGGGGAGGAGACCAATTTTTGGCTGAGATTCGACCTAAAGTGGCAGAGACACAATAGGAGCAAGACAAGGAGTTCTTCTATGAGTTTTTCCTTCTTCTTCCTATTTTTCATTGTTGGTTATGATTTTTAGTATTGTAGTTTTACATACTATTATGAATAACTTATTTGTTATCTAGGGTCTTGATGGAACCTTTTGTAGGATAAATTCTTGTTATATTTTTATATAATTGAGCCGTAGTATTTTCTCTATTTGTTCAACTACATTATTCTTGTGGTTGATTGAAGGTCTCTCAATTAGCTGTGCCTATTTAGTATGTATTACTCGGGAGAAAGTGCATATTTAGGTAGTTGTTGAAAACATCACTCCCGACGTATGTGAGGAATCAATAACCAAGTGTTTAAAGGTTGGATTAGGGATAACGAAACCTTGGGTGCGATCTAAGTGAGCTGTAATTGAAGCCAACTAGCGTAACTTGGGAGAATATGTCTAGTAAATTATCGTAATTACTCGGGAGAGAATTACAACATGCAGAGTGCTCATGATCGGTAGAGAATACTTAGGCAAAATTATAGAAGACATAGCGGGAAGGATTTCGACAATTGAAAAAATCATAACTCTAGACCTCCTTAATCTTTTCTCCAACTTGTAGTATATTTAGTGTTAATTTATTAGTTAGTTAGTTAAACACAAGAATCTTAATATCTATAAGTTAGGAATTGTTCAAGCTTGTATTCTTGGTGATAATGAACAACTGTAGCTAAGACTAAGTTCTCTGTGGGATTCGACTTCGGACTTGTAAACCGAATTATATTTGCAACGATCGCTTTGTCCTTTTATAAGGCATAGTTGGGCGTGATATTTGGCTTCGTTGCCGGGGAATTAACGGTGTAGCTGTAGATGTACATATTTCTAGGTTGCAAGTTTGAACTGAGATTTTTGTTTTCGTTTATTTGATAATTTATTTATTTTTAATTTTTTTATCTGAGAGACATGACATCATGGAATTATGAGAATTTTGATATTGGTAATTCTACCTTTAGTCCTCCTTATGCGTATTGTGAAGGAAACCACCCAGGGAAAAATTCTCAAAATATTTTCGAGAGCGAGTTTTATGCACCAACTCAATCTTATATGTGGAATGTGTGATAAATGTGGTGATCAAGATGGTCACTTTCATGGTTGTGCTTATAGTTCTTATCTTCCCCCAACCTCTTACTTTGATGGTTCTTCTTTTTCTTGTGAAGTTAATAGGAATAAAGAACCTAGGGATGATGACCGGAAAGAGATAAAAGATATGTTAAAGTATTGCATGGAACTGTATGATAAGAGAACACGACAGATATAAAGGCAAGAGTCAACTATTCGCAACTTGGAGACTCAAGCGAATAAATTAATTGAACCTTGTTAAGCGCAACAAGTTGATATTGTGGATAGTAGCCAATATGAGCATGAATTGGCTACAGAAATTGCCATTATACTAGAGGATTTAAAAAAATACGAGGATGAGCTAGAGGAGGAGGCCAGAGTATAACACCAACAATTAATCGCACTAGATTTTGAGGATGTCGATGTTATAGAAGAGATACTAGAGTCAATCAAGGATATTGAGGATACATATTTAGTTGACTCTATTGTCGTTAGTGTTGAGAATGTAGACAGTCCTAATGTTCATGTAGTTGCACGCATTGGTCCACACTCCAGGTATTTTTCCACATTATGTTTGTATGATGATATGGAAATAGAATCGTCCGAGCCACTTGAGGAGTCAAGGAATGTGGAAAAATATGCCTACATTCTGGAATGCTTCTTGCCAGAAAGTTGGGAATACATATCTCATTTAAAGGCCAAGAAGTGCAGAATACTATATTTTTTTATTGGTCCAGTCAGATTCGTTCCACCACCCCAAGAGCATGATCATAGAGCAGAATCAAAACTTGGAATCAAATTTATAAGTTCGAAGAAGAGGCAAAAAGTGATTCGCGTCGTGCCGTGACGTTAAATCAAGCGCTTGTTGAGAGGCAACCCAGCTTTACTGCTTTATTTTATTTTTTTTGATAATTTTAATTTTATTATATTATTTTTGTAATGCCAATTTTTAAATTTTTAGGAGCATGAAAAGCAAATCTATTGGAAGGATGCAACAGCAAACCAAATGGTTGGAACAAAGTATGAGGTATCCGCACAAAGGACCAAGCCTGGGAGAAGTCTGAGTACCCTATTAACTGCTAGTGCTTCGGCCTTTGGCCTATCAGGGAGTTTCTCATTCCCTCTTATGGTTATTTTGTGCATTGGGGGCAATGCATAATTTTAAGTGTGGGGTGAGGAGATTGTCTAGGTGACATTTCATGCTACTTTAGTTGTGTTAGTTTAATTAAATATTTTTTTAAAATATTGGACATTTCCCGATGATAGATCTATTAGATAATTTTCTTGAGGGATTTAAATCTAAAGAAAAAAAAGATTTTCTTTTGTGAGGTAGTGTAGCAATTACCCCTTGGTTTTTTACTTTAAACCACGGTTCTTTTCCAAGGGTTTTGTTTAAACCATGTGTAGTTTTTTTTTTTGGAGTAGGAGCCATTGTGTTGTGCTTTGAATTGAAGCAATATCTCATGACTTTGTTATGCCTTGAGAATAGTGAGTACTTTGGTTGTGACGCTTAGGCTCAGTTTTTGACTCTTGTATAAGTACCTTAACTTTTATGATCTTAACTTTGCTTAACTGATTTGACTAGAGTGTCTTGATGAAACTAATCCTGAGTGAGTTATGTGCCATGTTTGTGTAAGGATTTGTTATATTCTGCGCATTGCATTTGATTCCTAGAACTTGCCCTGTGTGTTTGCAAAGCAAAATAGTAGTTTTGTTCAGTCTTCGAAGTGATATAGGCGTTTCTTTGTTGAGCCAGATATGTATATTTTACCCACCTAATTGTTATGTATCGTAGTTAACCCATTTGAGCCTGTAATCATGTTTCTTTGGCAACCACATTACAAGTCTTACCCATTTGTTTGAATTAACCATTTATTTGAACCTTCTAATGTCTCATGAGCACTTGTGATGATTTATGTAAAGGTTAAAGTGTGGGGTGGTTGGTTTGGTTTTTGAGTGGAACTAATGAAATCAGGAAT
Source organism: Nicotiana glauca (assembly GCA_026770625.1). Taxonomy (NCBI): domain Eukaryota; kingdom Viridiplantae; phylum Streptophyta; class Magnoliopsida; order Solanales; family Solanaceae; genus Nicotiana; species Nicotiana glauca. The sequence goes on along the minus strand of MU750098.1, from coordinate 64,274 downwards.
AATGTGCATTTTTTTGAACAAGTAAGAGCAACTTGAATTGAAAAAAAAATAGTTGTATTGCTGTGAAAAAAAAGTATTCCTTTAATAAGTGGTGACTCTTGATGTAATTATGCTTTAAAAAGTATGGACTAATATACATTGATGTGAATGTGGAGTTTGGTTTGACATAAGTATGAGGTTTGAATGTTAAAGTATATGTATTAAAGTGCTTAGGGAGGTGTAGTTACTCTTATATCTAAATGTATCTTACCCTTTCCGTAGCCTACATTACAACCAGATAAAGTCCTAATTGATCCTAGTTTGAATGAGCTCGATTAGTGGAGTAGTACACTACGGGCAAGCTTATGGTGCATCTTTTCTGGCATATGAATGTTATTTCCGAGAGTGAGTGAATTCTTTCTATCTTGAGTTCCTAAGTATTCTTAAATTTTATTGTGTGGGACTCCTCTCTTTTGTTGTGTGAGGGCACTTGATTAATGAAGGAAAGGTAATGTCAGTGATCTCTATGTTAGAGTAAGAGGGTGAGTTGTGAATAATGCGTGGTACTTGTGAGTCAAATCATGAGGTGAAAATGTTATGCTTTTGTTCTTTGTCTATTTTAAATATTCTTGGTGTGATGAGTTAGGAGAATTGTTTAAAAAAGGTCGTGTCTATATAAAGTGTAGTTTAATTGCTCGAGGACGAGCAATGGTTTAAGTGTGGGGTGTTGATGATAGGCTATAGTTACGTATTTTAGTCACTTATTACACTACAATTTACTGCACTTTAATTGCGTTTGAGCTTTAATCGCTAGTGTCTTGCACTAATTGTGTGTTTTATGCCTTGTAGGAGTGATTTCGAGCTATGTAGAAGTAATGGAATGAATTCAAGTGATTTGGAGCTTTGAAGTCTGAGTAAAAGCCCAAGGAATTAAGCCGGAATCTTATTCGGGGATCAACGGATGATAGAGCAACAAAACCAAGAATCAAGTAGGCATATTGCGCACTGTCTAGTAACCTTTTCTCTCACAACTCCATTTTATATCCACAGTTTATGGCTGGAAAGCTTACTCAAATGTCTACAACTTTCATGTTTTATGTTTTTTCAAATTCCAAATGGAATTGGGTTAAAATGTGGTCAAAACCGAGATAGCGGACCTGACGCGAATTGAGGCAGTACACTGGAAAAGTACCGCGGCCGTACCGCGCCAAGACCGCGGCCGTGGACCTCCAAACTTGGAAACTTATCCTTTTTCGCATAGGAGAAGGTATAATTATTTGGGATCGACCCTAATTGGCATATATGCACGGAAAAATGGTATTTCAAGGGGAGGAGACCAATTTTTGACGGAGATTAGACCTAAGGAGGCAAAGACACAATAGGAGCAAGGCGGGAATTTCTTCTACAAGTTTTTCCTTCCTCTTCCTATTTTTTATTATTGGTTATGACTTTTAGTATTGTAGTTTACATACTATTATGAATAGCTAATTTGTTATCTAGGGTCTTGATGGAACCTTTTGTAGCATAAATTCTTGTTATGTTTTTATATAATTAAGCCGTAGTATTTTTCTCTATTTGTTCAACTATATTACTCTTATGGTTGATTGAAGTGCCCTCAATTAGCTGTGCCTATTTAATATGTATTACTCGGGAGAGAGTGAATATTTAGGTAGTTGTTGAACAACATCACTCCTGACGTATGTGAGGAATCAATAACTAAGGGTTTAAAGGTGGGATTAGGGATAACGAAACCTTGGGTGCGATCTAAGTGAGTTGTAATTAAAGCCAACTAGCATAATTTGGGAGAGTATGTCTAGTAAATTATCGTAATTACTCGGGAGAAAATTACAGCACGCAAAGCGCTCATGATCAGTAGAGAATACTTAGACGAATTTATCAAAGACATAGCAGGAATGATTCCGACAATTGGGAAAATCATAACTCTATACCTCCTTAATCTTTTCTCCAACCTGTAGTATATTTAGTGTTAATTTATTATTTTAATTTGTTAGTTAGTTAAACACAAAAATCTTAATATCTATAAGTTAGGAATTGTTCAAGCTTGTATTCTCGGTGATAGTGAACAACTGTAGCTAAGGCTTAGTTCTCTGTGGGATTCGACTTCGAACTTGTAAACCGGATTATATTTGCAATGACCGCTTTGTCCTTTTATTAGGCATAATTGGGCGGGATCAAATTTTGGTGCTGTTGCTGGGGAACTAACGGTGTAGCTATAGGTGTACATATTTCTAGATTGCAAGTTTGAACTGTGATTTTTGTTTTCGTTTATTTGATAATTTATTTATTTTAATTTTTTTATCTGAAAGACATGACATCATGGAATTATGAGAATTTTGATGTTGGTAATTCTACTATTAATCCTCTTTATGCATATTGTGAAGGAAACACCCAGGGCAAAATTCTCAAAATATTCCCGAGAGCGAGTTTTATGCACCAACTCGATCTTATATGTGAAATGTGTGTCATATGTGTGGTGATCAAGGTGGTCACTTTCATGGTTGTTCTTATAGTTCTTATCTTCCTCCAATCTCTTACTTTGATGGTTCTTCATTTTCTTGTAAAGTTAATAGGAACAAAGAACCTAGGGATGATGACCGGAAAGAGATCAAAGATATATTAAAGTATTGCATGGAACTATATGATAAGAGAACACGAAAAATACAAAGGCAAGAGTCAACTATTTACAACTTAGAGACTCAAGTGAATAAATTAATTGAATCTTGTTAAGCGCAACAAGTTGATATTGTGGATAGTAGCCAATATGAGCATGAATTGGTTGCAGAAATGGCCATTATACTGAAGGATTTAAAAAAATACGAAGATGAGCTAGAAGAGGAGGCTAGAGTATAACACCAACAATTAATCGCACTAGATTTTGAGGATATCGATGTTGTAGAAGAGATACTAGAGTCAATCAAGGATATTGAGCATACATATTTAGTTGACTCTATTGTCATTAGTGTTGAGAATGTAGACAGTCCTAATGTTCATGTATTTGCGCGCATTGATCCACACTCCAAGCATTTTTCCACATTGTGTTTGGATGATGATATGGAAATAGAGTCGTCCGAGCCACTTGAGGAGTCAAGGAATGAGGAACAAGGTGCCTACATTCTGGAATGCTTCTTGCCAGAAAGTCGGGAATACACATCTCATCCAAAGGCCAAGAAGTGCAGAATACTACATTATTTTATTGGGCCAGTCAGATTCGTTGCACCACCCCAAGAGCATGATCATAGAGCAGAATCAAAACTTGGGGTCCAATTTATAAGTTCGAAGTGGAGGCAAGAAGTGATTTGCATCGTGCCGCGATGTTAAATCAAGCACTTGTTGGGAGGCAACCCAGCTTTACTGCTTTGTTTTTTTTTTGATAATTTTTATTTTATTGTGTTATTTTTGTAGTGCCGATTTTTAATTTTCTAGGAGCATGGAAAGCAAAGCTATTGGAATGATTCAACAACAAACCAGATGGTTGGAACAAAGTGTGAGGTACCCGCACGAAGGACCAAGCGTGAGAGAAGTCTGAGTACCCTATGAACTGCTAGTGCTTCGGCCTTTAGCCTATCAGAGAGTTTCTCTTTCCCTCTTATGGTTATGCTGTGCATTGGGGACAATGCATAATTTTAAGTGTGAGGTGAGGAGATTCTCTAGGTGACTTTTCATGCTACTTTAGCTGTGTTAGTTTAATTAAATAATATTTTTTTAAAAGATTGAACTTTTCCCGACGATGGATCTATTAGATAATTTTCTTGAGGGATTTAAGTCTAAAAAAAAACAAAATTTCTTTTGTTAGGTAGTGTAGCAATTACCCCTTTATTTTTTTCTTTAAACCATAGTTCTTTTTCAAGGGTTTTGTTTGAACTAGATGTAGTTATTTTTTTATTTTATTTTGGAGTAGGAGCCATTGTGTTGTGTTTTGAATTGAAGCAATGTCTGTTCACTTTGTTATGCCTTGAGAATCATGAGTACTTTGGTTTTGACGCTTAGGCTCAATTTTTTACTCTTGTATAAGTACCTTAAATTTTATGATCTTAACTTTGCTTAATTGCTTTGACTAGAGTGTCTTGATGAAACTAATCTTGAGTGACTTATGTGCCGTGTATGTGTAAGAATTTATTATATTCTGTGCATTGCATTTGATGCATAGAACTTGCAATGTGTGTTTGCAAAGCAAAATAGTAGTTTTGTTCAGTCTTGGAAGTGATATAGATGTTTCTTTGTTAAGCCAAATATGTATATTTTACCCACCTAATTGTTATGTATCGTAGTTAACCCATTTGAGCATGTAATCCTGTTTCTTTGGCAACCACACTACAAGCCTTACCCCTTTCTTTTGCATTAACCATCTATTTGAACCTTTTAACCTCTCATTAGCACTTGTGATGATTTATGTAAAAGTTAAAGTGTGGGGTGGTTGGTTTGGCTTTTGAGTAGAACAAATGAAATCAGGAGAAAGGTGCACTATTTTGAACAAGTAAGAGCCACTTGAATTGAAAAAAAAATAGTTGTATTGCTGTGGAAAAAAATGTATTCCTTTAATAAAGGTGGGATTAGGGATAAACGAAACCTTAAGTGCGATCTAAGTGAGCTGTAATTAAAACCAGCTAGTGTAACTCGGGGGAGTATGTCTAGTAAATTGTCGTAATTACTCGGGAGAGAATTACAACACGAAGAGCACTCATGATCGGTAGAGAATACTTAGGCAAAATTATAGAAGACATAGCGGGAAGGATTCCGACAATTGGCGAAATCATAACTCTATGCCTCTTTAATCTTTTCTCCAACCTGTATGTGACAACCCAAATGGGTCATCACTTGTTTTCTTACCTATTCTGTATGTTCGAGGCTTTGAAAACCTCATCTAGGGTTGCTTTGATTTGCGTGCGCAGTCTGGGCGTGTAGCCGGAAAGCTGAAATATGAATTTTTTGAGAAAAATGCTAAATTTTGATATTAAGTTGAATAAATTTGACTCCGGTCAACTTTTTGGGTAAACAGACCCGAACCCATAATTTGACGGTCCCGAAGGGTCCGTAGGAAAATATGGGTGTAATTACTCGGGAGAGAATTACAACACGGAGAGCACTCATGACCGGTAGAGAATACTTAGGCAAAATTATAGAAGACATAGTGGGAAGGATTCCGATAATTGGGAAAATCATAACTCTATGCCTCCTTAATCTTTTCTCCAGCCTGTATGTGACGACCCAAAGGGGTCATCACCTGTTTTCTTACCTATTCTATACTTTTGAGGCCTTGAAAACCTCATCTAGGGTTTCTTCAATTTGCGTGCGCAGTCTAGGCGCGTAGCCAGAAAGCTTAAATATGAATTTTGTGAGAAAAATACTAAATTTTGATATTAAGTTGAATAAATTTGACTTCGGTCAACTTTTTGGGTAAACAGGCCCGAACCCGTGATTTGACAGTCCCGAAGGGTCCGTAGGAAAATATGGAACTTGGGCTTATGCCCGAAATCAAATTCCGAGGTCCCAAATTCGAGAAATGAATTTTTGTGCGAAATTGTTTTCTGGAAATAATTAAGGAAATTAGAAATTAAATTTGATTAAAAGACTATGGTATCAGGCCCGTATTTTGGTTCTAGCGCCCGGTACAAGTCTTATATATGGTTTAAGCGCTTTCTGTAAAGTTTGGTTGAAAACGGACGTCGTTTGACGTGTTTCGGACTTAAACTGAGAATTTGATGTTTTATGAAAATTTGGAGGAAATCATGAGTTTTGAGGCTCGATTCGATGTATATGATGTTATTTTGGCGATTTGATCGCACAGATAATTCCTTAGGATGCTTTAGAGGTTGTGTGCATATTTGGTTTGCATCCCCGAGGGCTCGGATGAGTTTTGGATAGGTGTCGGATTGCATTTTTGAACTTGTAAAAATCTGGTATGTTTTCTTCTATGATCTTCACATTTGTGAAGACGAGCCTTGCAATTGGGAGCTCACAAATGCAAGCTTTGCATCCCAATTGCGAAGCCTTGGACCTGGGCATATGATCGCAAATGCAATCCAATTTCTCGCAAATGCGAACTAGGAGATTTATGGGCATTGATCGCAAATGCGACCTCAGCCCACGCAAATGCGAAAGTTCGGTGGTCGCAAATACGACTTACCCTTTGCAAATGCGAGATCTTGTAAAATAATAAGGGTTCGCATCAGCTTCACAATTACCATATTTGGTCGGGGTTCGCAATTGCGATAACTGAGACCCAACAATTTCATACTTAGTCGAATTTCCACCATTTTTTTACCATTCTTTCAAGACCCAAACCCCATAAGCGATTTTTCAAGTACAAAACTTCTTCCAAATCATTTGTAAGTCGATTTTTACTTAATTCTTTCAATCATTTACATTATTTAACATGTTTTTCCCTTAAAATCAAAGAATTTCATGGGTGAAATTGGGGGTTTGGGGTAGATCCTAGGTTTTAATAAAATTGGGAATTTGGACCTCAATTTGAGGTCCGATTTCAAAACGGGTTTTAACCACGTTGGCCTGAGGGGTGTTTTGGTCATTTTACCTATATTTGCATCTTAGCTTTAAATTAAATAGTTGAATCAGTTGCTTGAGATGTTATTTATGAGATGTAATTGAAATGAATAGATTTGGGCCATTTGGAGTCGGATACTCGTGGCAAAAGTGTGGTTTCAAGTTGAATTTGGAGCTGGTTTGAGGTAAGTGGCTTGTCTAACCTTGTGTGGGGGACCTTTCCCCCTAGGATATGATATTTGGTAATTGAATGCCTTGTATGTGAGGCGACGAGCGCGTACTTGATCTAATTGTTGAAAATCTGATTCTTACGTATGATATTGAGATTGAGTTTCTTCCGAAATTGCTTCACTCTACTTGCAATTATAACCTGTGCTAGATTAGAAAAGCATGTTTGGTTGATTTAAATATCATATTTGCTTAAGTTGCCTTAACTGTACTACGTGAAACATGTTAGGCTAGTACTACCTGTTGTTTGCACTTTCGTACTTCATTTCTGAATATTTTCTGATTGTGGTTGCGCATTTACATTGGGACTACGAATTTGGGATTCCAGTAGCTCCCCCTTGTTTGTTTACTTTGGGACTACGGGTTAGATTCCCTGTAGATCCCCCCATACATTGATAGTTGGACTACGTGACGGTATCCCGGGAGATCCTTCGGATATTCTCATATGATGGACTACGGGACGGTATCCCGAGAGCTCCTCGGATAGTTGATGAAATGGACTAAAGGATGGTATCCTAGGAGATCCTTGTTGTTGGTACTGATATTGAGCTGTTTCACTATGTGTTACCTTATTCTCTGCGTGTTATTGTTGCTTCGTATAACTTGTCTTACTTCGTAATTTTGTTTCATTATTTCTTTTTATTTCATGTTGTTTCAAGATTTATTACTATATTTTATCTCAGTAGGGCCCTGAACTTTCCTCATCACTACCCAATCGAGGTTAGGCTTGACACTTACTGAGTACCGCTGTGGTGTACTCCTGCCTCTTCTGCGCATGTTTTTCATGTGCAGATCCAGGTACCTCCACTCAGGCGCACTATCCTCGAGGCGGAGAGATCTAGCAGAGACTTTGAGATATATCTACCGCGTCCGCATACCAGGAGTCTCTATCTTATTCCAGCTTTAGTAGGCAGTCTATCATGTTCTTATAGTTGTTTAGACATTCTGGAGTTAGAGCAGCGTGTTACATTTCTATTAGCCTATGTTTCCCGTGAGTTTTCGGGTTTTGGGATGATATTGTAGACTTCCGCGTTTGAGTTGTATATACCAGGTGGCACTTATATATAGTTTTCCTTCTATTTTTGCTTTGTTTAATTAATTATTTTTGCAAGTTATATTTTTTTCGCATTGTTAGTCTTACGTCGTCGTAGGGACTAGGTGCCATCACAGCATGTTCACGGAGGGCAAACTGGGGTCATGACAAGTTGGTATCAGAGCTCTAGGTTCATATGAGTCACGGGACACAGGCCGGTTTATTAGAGTCTCGCTGATCGGTACGGAGACGTCTGTACTTATCTACGAGTGACTATGTAACCGTTAGGAAAATTTCCACTTCATTTGATTTCCTTGTCGTGCAATATTTTGACATCACAAAATTCTAAACTTCTGTCTTCTATTCTCTCACAGATGGTGAGGACATGCGCTACTCGAGATGATCAGGAACCCGTGCCCTCTACTGCAGCCGTCATAGGCCGAGGCCGGGGTAGAGGTCGAGGACTTGCACGTGGTGCAACATAAGCACCTGCACGAGCTGCCACCAAGGCACCTCCAGCAAATCCAGCTGGAGCCCAGGCACCTGGCATGCCTATTACTGCCATTACTACTCCAGCTCTCCAGGAGACTTTGGCTCAGTTCATGAGTATGTACACCATCTTGGCACAGGCAGGGTTGCTTCCCTTTGCTGCAGCCACATCCCAGGCCGGGGGAGGAGCACAGACTCCCGCCGTCCGCACTCCTGAGCAGCGAATGCAAGTTAAGCAGGCTCTTGAGATTATTCCCACACTGCCTGCAGCGCTAGTTCAGCCCGAGGATGGGTCAGCTGCTTCAGAGGACGAGCAGCGGAGACTTGAGAGGTTCAAGAAGTATGATCCCCCAGTATTCAGTGGATTAGCATCAGATGATGCCTTGGGATTTATAGAAGAGTGTCACCGTATTCTTCACACTATGGGCATAGTGGAGTCCAGCGGGGTTTCTTTCACTGCCTTCCAGCTTCGGGGAGCTGCCTATGATTGGTGGCGCACTTATGAGATAGACAGTCCAGCCGAGGTGCCTCACTGACTTGGATCCGGTTCTCAGATATGTTCATGAGAGAGTTTTTTCCCCAGAGTCTTAAGGACGCATGGCACGCAGAGTTTGAGTATTTGCGCTAGGGTGCTATGACTGTTTCGGAGTATGCTATCCGCTATACTAGGTTGGCCAGACATGCATCGGCCTTGGTTGCTACAGTTCGAGAGAGAGTTCGCAGGTTCATTAAGGGTCTTATCCCACCCATCAGATCTAGCATGGCTCGAGAGTTGGAGATGGACATTCCTGATCAGCAGGTAGTGAGCATTGCTAGGAGGATCAAGGGTATGCTCGCCAGGGAGCGAGTGGAGAGAAAGGCCAAGAGGTCTCGAGAGTCGGGCCACTACTCTTGTGCCCGTACCCCAGTAGGAGGTCGTCATGGTGGGGGTTTTGTGGGTCGCCCCGTTCATTCAGATCTTCCAGCAGCCAGCAGTGCTCCAGCTCCGCTTATACCTCAGGAGCCTTACTATGCACCTCCAGTTTCTAGCGCGCCTCTTGCGCAGGGTGCTTCTAGGGGTCAGTCCAGTAGACCTGGCCCTAGTCAGTTACAGCCGCCGCGTCCTCCCAGAGCTTTTTTTGAGTGTGGTGATACATTCCATATGGTTAGGGACTGCCCCAGACTTGGTAGGGGTGCATCTTCACAGACTGCTCAGCCATAGCGTACTTCTCAGAGTTCTCAGGCCATGGTCATAGCTCCAGCTGCTACCCCATCTGCCCAGCCGGCTAGGGGTGGAGGTCGGGGAGATAGAGGTCGCCCTCGAGAGAGGGGCCGAGCAAGATATTATGCTATTCCTGCTCGTACCGAGGCGGTTGCCTCTGACTCCATCATTACAGGTATTATATTGGTTTGTCACAGAGAGGCATCAGTTCTATTCGATCTGGGCTCTACTTACTCTTATGTGTCTTCTTACTTTGCTCCATATTTGGGTGTACCTCGGGATTCTTTGAGTGCCCTTGTTTATGTTTCTACTCCTGTGGGGGATTATCTTGTTGTGGACCGCGTTTATCGGTCATTCTTGGTTACCATTCATGGTTTTGAGACCGGAGCAGATTTATTGTTACTCGATATGGTTGACTTTGATATTATCTTGGGCTTGGACTGGTTGTCTCCCCATTTTGCTATTCTTGATTGTCACGCCAACACCGTGATGCTGGCTATGCCAGGTATTTTGCGTGTTGAGTGGAGTGGTACTTTAGATCACATTCCCAGTAGAGTTATCTCTTTCCTTAAAGCTCAGCATATGGTTGGGAAGGGGTGTGCCGCGTATTTAGCTTATGTGAGAGATGCCAATGTTGATACCCCTTCTGTTGATTCTGTCCCAGTGGTACGAGATCATCCCAACGTGTTTCCAGCTGATATCCCGAGCATGCTGCCCGATAGAGACATTGATTTTGGCATTGATCTGTTGCCGGGCACGCTACCCATTTCCATTCCTCCGTACCATATGGCTCCTCCTGAGTTGAAGGATCAATTATAGGAATTACTTGATAAAGGCTTTATTCTCCCCAGTGTTTCACCTTGGGGTGCTCCTATCTTGTTTGTGAAGAAAAGGGATGGTTCTATGCGTATGTGTAACGATTATCGCCAGTTGAACAACGCTACAGTGAAGAACCATTATCCTTTGCCTCATATTGAGGATTTGTTTGACCAGCTTCATGGCGCACATGTGTTTTCTGAGATTGACTTGCGCTCAGGTTACCATCAGTTGAAGATTCGGGAGCTAGATATCCCGAAGACTGCCTTCAAGACTCGGTATGGTCATTACGAGTTCCTTGTTATATCATTTGGGCTGACCAATGCCCCAGCAACTTTTATGCATTTGAGGCACAATGTGTTTAGGCCATATCTTTACTCATTTGTTATTTTTTTATTGATGATATTCTAGTGTATTTCCGAAGTTGGGAAGATCATGAGCAACACCTGAGGGGCGTGCTTCAAACCCTGAAGGAGAAGAAATTATATACAAAGCTCTCAAAATGCGAGTTTTGGTTGAGTTCCGTGGCATTCTTAGGCCACATGGTATCGAGTGAGGGCATTTGGGTGGATCAGAAGAAGGTAGAGGTAGTGCAGAGTTGGCCTAGACCCTCCTCAGCTATAGAGATTCACAGTTTCCTTGGCTTGGCGGGCTACTACCATCGATTTGTGGAGGAATTTTCATCGATTGCGGCCCCTATGACTAGATTCACCCAGAAGGGTGCCCCATTTCAGTTGACAGAGGAGTGTGAGGCAAGCTTTCAGAAGCTCAAGATAGCTTTGACTACAACCCCAATTTTGATATTGCCTACCGGTTCGGGGTCTTATACTGTCTATTGTGATGTCTCGGGAGTTGGCCTTGGAGAGGTGTTCATGTAGGACGGTAGGGTGATTGCCTACGCGTCCAGACAGTTGAAGATACATGAGAAGAACTACCTTGTCCACGACCATGAGTTATCTGCTATTGTTCATGCCTTGAAGATATGGCATCATTATTTGTACGGTGTGCCTAGTGAAATCTATACTGACCATCAGAGTTTGCAGCACTTGTTCAAGCAAAAGGATCTAAATATGTGTTAGAGGAGGTGGTTAGAGTTGTTTAAGGATTAAGATATTACTATTCTGTATCACTCGGGCAAGGCCAATCTGGTGGCGGATGCCTTGAGTCACCGGGCGGAGAGTTTGGGCAGTTTGGCATATTTACAAGCTTCAGAGAGGCCTATGGCGATGGATGTATAGGCCTTAGTCAGCCAGTTTGTGAGATTGGATCTTTTAGAGCCCAGTCGGGTTCTAGCGTGTGTGGTTTCCTGATCTTCTTTATTTGATCGTATCAGGGAGCGGTAGTATGATGATGCTCATTTACTTGTCCTCAAGGAGAAGGTGCAGCACGGTGATGCCATAGATGTGACCATTGGAGATGACGGGGTATTGAGGATGCAGGGTCGGATTTGTATGCCCAATGTTGATGAGATTCGAGAGTTGATTTTAGCAGAGGCCCGTAGTTCGCGGTATTCCATCTATCCGGGTGCCGCAAAGAAGTATCAGGACTTGAGGCAGCACTATTGGTGGAGGTGGATGAAGAAAGATATAGTTGATTCTGTGTCTAGATACCTCAACTGCCAGCAGATGAAGTATGAGCACCAGCGACCGGGTGGGTTGCTTCAGCAGATAGAGATCCGGAGTGGAAATGGGAGCGCATCACCATGGACTTCGTATCTGGACTCCCACGGACCTTGAAGAAGTTTGATGCCATTTGGTTCATTGTGGATCGGCTGACCAAGTCCGCTTATTTCATTCCTGTGTGTACCACTTATTCATCGGAGTGGTTGGCGGAGATTTATATCCGGGAGATTGTCCGTCTGCATGGTATTCCAATTTCTATTATTTCAGATAGAGGTAATCAATTTACATCGCGGTTCTGGAGAATCGTGCAACAGGAGTTAGGTACTCGGTTGGAGTTGAGCACAACATTTCACCCCCAGACGGACAGACAGTCCGAGCGCACTATTCAGATTCTTGAGGATATGCTCCCTACGTGTGTGATTGAGTTTAGAGGGTCTTGGGATCAGTTCTTACCTTTAGCAAAGTTTGCCTACAACAACAACTACCAGTCGAGCATCCAGATGGCTCCTTATAAGGCTTTATATGGTAGACAGTGTCAATCTCCGGTTGGATAGTTTGAGCCGGGGGAGGCTTAGTTATTAGGTGCGGATTTGGTTTAGGAGGCCTTGGACAAGGTCACGATCATTTAGGATAGGCTTCGTTCAGCTCACTCTAGGCAGAAGAGTTATGCAGATCGCAAGGTTCGAGATGTAGCATTTTTGGTTGGTGAGCGGGTATTGCTCCGAGTATCGCCTATGAAGGGCGTGATGAGATTTGGGAAGAAGGTAAAGCTTAGCCCTAGGTACATTGGTCCGTTTGAGATTCTTGATCGAGTGGGAGAGGTGGCTTATAGACTCGCATTGCCGCTTAGCTTATCAGTCGTGCATCCATTTTTTAATGTATCCATGCTTCAGAGGTATCACGACGATCCATACCAGGTGTTAGATTTCAGCACTATCTAGTTAGACAAGGACTTGTCCTATGAGGAAGAGTCGGTAGCTATTCTGGATCGGCATGTTCGTCAGTTGAGATCCAAGAGATTTCCTTTGGTTCGTGTCCAATGGAGAGGTCAGCCTCTTGGGGCATCGACCTAGGAGTCCGAGTCTGATATGTGGATCCGTTATCCTCACCTTTTTCCCGACTCAGGTACTTCTTTCTTTTGTCCGTTCGAGGACGAACGGTTATTTTAGTAGTGGAGATTGTGACCACCCAAAGGGGTCATCACTTATTTTCTTACCTATTTTGTACTTCTGAGGCCTTGAAAACCTCATCTAGGGTTGCCTCGATTTGTGTGCGCAATCCAGACGCAAGCCGGAAAGCTTAAATATGAATTTTGTAAGAAAAATGCTAATTTTGATATTAAGTTGAATAAATTTGACTCCGGTCAACTTTTTGGGTAAATGGACTCGGACTCGTGATTTGACGGTTTCGGAGGGTCCGTAGGATAATATGGGACTTGGGCGTATGCCCGGAATCGAATTACGAGGTTCCAAGTCCTAGAAGTGAATTTTTGTTCGAAATTATTTTTTGGAAATAATTAAGGAAATTGGAAATGAAATTTGATTAAAAGACTATGGTATCGGGCCCCTATTTTGGTTCCGGCACCCGGTACAAACTTTCTGTAAAGTTTGGTTGAAAACGGACGTCGTTTGACATGTTTCGGACTTAAATAGGAATTTGATGTTTTATGAAATTTTGGAGGAAATAATGAGTTTTGAGGCTCGATTCGATGTATACAACGTTATTTTGGTGTTTTGATCGCACGGATAAGTCTGTAGGATGTTTTAGAGGTTGTGTGCATATTTGGTTTGAAGCCCCGAGGGCTTGGGTGAGTTTTGGATAGGTGTCAGATTGCATTTTTGAACTTGTAAAAATCTGGCATGTTTTCTTTTGTGATCTTAGCATTTGCGAAGATGAGCCTCGCAATTGCGAGCTCGCAAATGCGAGCTTTGCATCGCAATTGCGAAGCCTTGGACCTGGGCATATGATCGCAAATGCGATCCAATTTCTCGCAAATGCGAACTAGGAGATTTATGGGCACTGATCGCAAATGCGATCACAGCCCCCCGCAAATGCGAAAGTTAGTTGGTCGCAAATGCGACTTCCCCCTTCGCAAATGCGAGATATGGTAAAATAATAAGGGTTCGCAATTGCGAACCACAGTTCGCAATTGCGATTACGGAGACCCAGCAATTTCATACTTAGTCAAATTTTCACCATTTTTTCACCATTCTTTCAAGACCCAAACCCCATAGGCGATTTTTCAAGGACAAAACTTCTTACAAATCATTTGCAAGTAGATTTTTATTTAATTCTTTCAATCATTTACATCATTTAACATATTTTCCACTTAAAATCAATGAATTTCATGGGTGAAATTGGGGGTTTGGGGTACATCCTAGGTTTTTCTAAAATTGGGGATGTAGACCATAATTTGAGGTCCGATTTTAAAATAAATCATATATTTGGGTTCATGAGGGAATGGGTAACCGAGTTTAGGTTCGAACACCGGGTTTCGACCACGTTGGCTTGATGGGAATTTTGGTCATTTTACCTAAATTTGTGTCTTAGCTTTAAATTAAATAGTGAAATCAGTTGCTTGAGATGTTATTTACGAGATGTAATATAAATGAATAGATTTGGGCCATTTGGATTCGGATACTCGTGGCAAAAGTGTGGTTTCAAGTTGAATTTGAGCCGGTTTGAGGTAAATGGCTTATCTAACCTTGTGTGAGGAACCTTTACCCTTAGGATATGATATTTGGTAATTGAATGCCTTGTACGTGAGGTGACGAGCACGTACTTGAGCTAGTTAATAAAAATCTGGTTTTTACTTAAGATATTGAGAGTGAGTTTCTTTCAAAATTTCTTTACTCTACTTGCAATTATAACCTGTGCTAGATTAGAAAAGCATGTTTGGTTGATTTAAATTACCTATTTGCTTAAGTTGCCTTAATTGTACTACGTGAAGCATGTTAGGCTAGTACTACCTGTTGTTTGAACTTTCGTACTTCATTTCTGAATATTTTTTGGTTGTGGTTGCGCATTTATATTGGGTCTACGGATGTGAGATTCCGGTAGCTCTCCCTTGTTTGTTTACTTTGGGACTACGGGTTATATTCCTGGTAGATCCCCCTGCAGTTTTACTTTGGGACTACGCATTAGATTCCCGGAAGATCCCCCGCACATTAATAGTTGGACTACGGGATGATATCCCGGGAGATCCTTCGAATATTCTCATATGATGGACTACGGGACGGTATCCCCGGAGCTCCTCGGACAGTTGATGAAATGGACTACAGGACGGTATCCTGGGAGATCCTTGTTGTTGGTACTGATATTGAGTTGTTTCACTCTGTGTTACCTTATTCTCTGCGTGCTATTGTTACTTCGTATAACTTGTCTTACTTCGTAATTTTGTTTCGTTACTTATTTTTATTTCATGTTGTTGCAAGATTTATTATTATATTTTATCTCAGCAGGGCCCTGACCTTTCTTCGTCACTACCCAACTGAGGTTAGGCTTGGCACTTACTGAGTACCGCTGTGGTGTACTCATGCCTCTTCTGCGCTTGTTTTTCATGTGCAAATCTAGGTACCTCCACTCAAGCACACTATTCTCGAGGCGGAGAGATCTAGCGGAGACTTCAAGGTATATCTGCCACGTCCGTAGACCAGGAGTCTCTATCTTATTCCAGCTTTGGTAGGCAGTCTATCCTGTTCTTACAGTTGTTTAGACATTCTGGAGTTAGAGCAGCGTATTACATTTCTATTAGCCTGTGTTTCCTGTGAGTTTTCAGGTTTTGGGATGATATTGTAGACTTCCGCGTTTGAGTTGTATATGCCAAGTGACACTTATATACAGTTTCCTTCTATTTTTGCTTAGTTTAATTAATTGTTTCCGCAAGTTATATTATTTCCGCTTTGTTAGGCTTAGTCGTAGGGACTAGGTGCCATCACGACATGTTCACGGAGGGCGAACTGGAGTCATGACACTGTAGTATCTTTAGTGTTAATTTATTATTTTAATTTGTTAGTTAGTTAGTTAAACACAAGAATCTTAATATCTATAAGTTAGGAATTGTTCAAGTTTGTATTCTTGGTGATAGTGAACAACTGTAGCTAAGGCTTAGTTCTCTGTGAGATTCGACTCCGGACTTGTAAACCGGATCATATTTGCAACAATCATTTTGTTCTTTTTATAAGGTATAGTTAGGCGTGATCAATACACTAACAAAATAGAAAAGTTCATATAGAAATAAGATTGTATATTTTGAGTACTTAAAATGCAATTTATATTTCTTCTTTTAGGTTATGGAAAAGACATGCATGTTTCGCCAAAGGTTTTTTTCTTGGTTGGGGTGGGTGGGGGAAGCGAAAGTACTTTCTTTGACGAAATGTTTTTTTTACAATAATTGTGGTGTTTAACCAAGCTTTTAGAAGGAAAAAAAATACTTTTGATAAGAAGCATAAACAGATTTTGAGAAGCAAAAAAATTTAGCTTATCTTCAAAAGCACTTTTTTGAGAAGTATTTTTTGAGAAAAATACACTTAGAAGCAGTTTTTTAAAGCTTGGCTAAATACTAATTACTCCTCAAAAGTACTTTTTAAATTAATTAGCCAAATAAAAACTGCTTATCATCAAAATTACTTTTTTAAAAAGTACTTGTGAGAATAACACTTTTCAAAATAAGATGATTTTAGAAGCTTGGCCAAACATGTTACTGGTCAAATTTGGTGAGTAGGGTAGGGAAATGGAAGTTAACTGGATCTTTGGATCTAATAGCCAGCTTGGACAAACTTCAAAAATTATCTTATTTTTAGAAGTACTTATTTTCAAAAGTACTTTTCTCAAAAGTACTTTTGGTGAGAAGCAATTTGTATTTGGCTAATCATCATCATATCATACTATATCATAAGTATGAAGATTAGAAGTTGAATGTGATAAACTAAAATAAGCCTATAAACTTAAGCGACAATGATACCCTTCAAAAAATTTATACCTTCATAAATGAGTATAAAACCTTTTGGTTCCCTCAACCTTTTGCAATTAATATTTCAAAATTCTTGTATAACTTTGCATAACTATGGAAAAATATTCTTTTTGTTATATTTCTATTATTGTGAGTCGCTTCTTACTTAATTGTTCATAAAATTGTACAAATATTTAATTCTTCAATTCCTTAAAAAAAATATCATGTATAAATAAGTATTAGTTGTTGGGTTTTTTTATGTATTTAATTAATATATTAAATACTTAAAAGAGGGTGAATGTGAAATGGAGGAAAATAAAATTTTTGAGTGAAATTTTAAGTTTCCCTCCTTGGTAAATGGACATTGTCCCATATTGGAAGAGGAAGAGGTTTTTTATGGGTATATAAGCAATTGCTCTTCTTCTAGCTCTTAAATAGTTGAGAAGAAGATAAGTCTCGCACCGTCGCTGTCACAGTCGCCGTCGCCGTCGTCGCTCGCTCGACTCTCTCGGACTTCGGCTTCGGCTTCAGCTTCGAATTCGGATTCGGTCAAATGATCGATTGATTGATTAACTTTTTGGACCAAATTTATTTGTTAATAGTAAAATATTAACAGAAATGTTATTAAATATTTGTTTTAATAATAGAATATTAATATTAATATTAATATTAAATCTAATCCGTTTTTCTATTTTGGTAACAGAAAAATTAACTACCCTTTTCAATTTTTCCTCTTTATTGTTAAGTAAATGGCCATTTATGCTATGGCCATTTTGCATAAACAACCATTCTGAAGAGTTGTATCTCTTTAGATTTCAGCCCAACTTTGACTATAAATACAACACTATTCTGCTCAGAATTTTACTATAATTTTCTGAGTTTTTTCTCCTTCTTCTGCATACTTTTAGCATCAAACAAAGAAAAAGTAAGTGTGATTTGCTACCGAACTTTGTGTTCCCTGAAACACCGGGGTTTGAAGCACCACTACACCAGTGTGTAATTCGTTCTATCCTAGGAGGAAATAATCTATAACCTTGTGTACTAGGAGGGGGATTAAATTTCTTAAGGAAACACTATGAATTCAGTGGACTCGAAATGGTTTTCTGTCATTTCTGTATGTTCATTTATGTTTATATTTATTTATATTTCCAGAATTATTTTACAAATACAGTATACTAAAAAGCTTAAGGAATTTAATATATTTTCTGTATTTGTACTTACTGTTTTTGGAAAGTAAAACCTTTGTGGTATTGTACTCTATTGGAGATTAAAATCTACGTGATTTTAACGTTTATGTCATTCTTTTACAGAAATGACTAATGATAATGAGAACCAAGATGTTCCAATGGTGACTGCCAATGCCTCAATAAGCCGAACGACACCGGCGGAGAAACCCGAAAATTTTTCGGGATAGATTTCAAGAACTTGCAGCAAAAGATGTTCTTATATTTGACTACTCTAAGTCTCCAGAAGTTCATCAAGGAAGATATTCATGTGCTGTCCGATGAAACTCCAGAAACTGAATGCTTTCTCGTGATTGAGGCGTGGAAGCATTTAGATTTTTTGTGCAAGAATTATATTCTAAGCGGGCTGGAGGATGCTTTGTATAACATCTACAGTGGAATGTAAACGTCAAAGTAACTGTGGACTGCGCTTGAAAAGAAATACAAAACCGAAGATGCCGGTTGAAAAAGTTTGTTGCTGCAAAGTTTTGGACTACAAAATGGTAGATAGCAAGTCTGTTATTACCCAAGTCTAGGAATTGCAAGTGATTATTCACGATCTTCTTGCTGAAGGTATAAATCAAATTAATATTGATGTTGAAAGTAGTAATCTTAGTATTTTTACTAACAGAAATTTCATTGAAGGTCTTGTCATCAATGAAGCATTTCAAGTAGCAGCGATGATTGAGAAGTTGCCTCCTTTGTGGAAGGACTTCAAAAACTACTTGAAACACAAACGCAAAGAGATGTCCCCAGAAGATCTCATTGTTCGGTTGAGAACCAAAGAGGACAACAAAGCTGCTAAAAAGAGACACCGTGGAAACTCAACAATAATGGGAGCAAATATTGTTGAAGAGAACAAAAAGAGGAAGAAGGCTTCTGGACCGAAATACAACCCAAGCAAGAAGTGGTTCAGTGGAAACTGCTACAACTGTGGAAAAATCGGACATAAATATACGGAGTGTCGTGCTCCGAAGAAAGACAAAGAAGAAGGGTCAATCAAATATGGTTGAAAAGCATGATGATGTTGTTGACTTATTTTCCATGCTTTCCGAATGCAACTTGGTGGGCAATCCTAAAGAGTGATGGATTGATTCTGGAGCCACTCGCCATGTTTGTACTATTAGAGAAGCTTTTGCTACTTATGCTCATGTTGGACCCGATGAGACAATTTCTATGGAAAATGCTTCAAAGGCCAAGATTGAAGGATGTGGGAAGATATTTCTCAAAATGACTTCCGGCAAAGTGGTGACTTTGAACAACGTCCTTCATGTTCCCGAGATTAGAAAGAATTTAGTCTCTACTGGACTTCTTGTTAAGAATGGTTTAAAATTTGTTTTTATTTCCGATAAGATTGTAATAAGTAAGAATGAAATATTTGTAGGAAAATGTTACCTCATGGAGGGCCTTTTCAAGCTGAATGTAATGGTTGTTAAAAATAATAATAAAATTTCAGCTTTGTCTTACTTACTTAAGTCAAATGAATTATGGCATATACGTTTGGGTCATGTCAATTATAAAACCTTACGAAAAATGATTAACTTGGAAGCATTGCCCAAGTTTGAATGTGACAAATCAAAATGTCAAGTATGTGTGGAATGTAAGTATGTTAAACATCCTTATAAGCCGGTTGAAAAGAATTCAAATCCTTTATAATTAATTCACACAGATATTTGTGAAATGAAGTCAATACCATCTCGTGGTGGAAAGAAGTATTTCATAACTTTTATTGACGATAGTACTCGATATTGCTATGTTTACTTACTTAATAGTAAAGATGAAGCAATAGACGCATTCAAGCAATACAAAAATGAAGTTGAAACGCAACTTAACAAGAAAATCAAAATGATAAGAAGTGATAGGGCTGGTGAATATGAATCTCCTTTTGAACAAATATATTTAGAATATGGAATTATTCATCAAACAACGGTCCCTTACACGCCCCAATCCAATGGGATTGCAGAAAGAAATAATCGTTTATTAAAGGAGATGATGAACGCATTATTGATAAGTTCTGGTTTGCCACAGAACTTGTGGGGGGAATCCATTCATACAACTTGCCGAATACTAAATCGAGTACCCCCTAGCAAAACACAATCCATTCCATATGAAAAATGGAAAGAAAGGAAACCCAACTTGAATTATTTTAAAGTGTGGGGGTGTATGACGATCCAAAGGGTCATCAGCTGCTTTAAATGAATTATGTGCTTCCAAGGCCTTGAAAACCTCATTTAGAGTTGCCTCGATTTGCGTACACAGTTCGGACGCATAACCAGAAATCTTAAATGTGAAATTCTATGAAAAATGCTAAAATTAATAAATTTAATTTTGGTCAATATTTTGGGTAAACGGACCCGAACCCGTAATTTAACAGTCCCGAAGGATCCGTAAAAAATATGGGACTTGGGCGTATGCCCGGAATCGAATTCCGAGGTCCCAAGGTCGAGAAATGATTTTTTTTGTAAAATTGTTTTCTCAAATTGTTTAAGGAAATTTGAAATGAAAATTTATTAGAACATGTTAGTATAGGGCCCGTATTTTGGTTCCAACACACGGTATAGGTCTTATATATGATTTAAGATATTTCTGTGAAATTTGGTGAAAAACGGACGTCATTTGACGTGATTCGGACCTAAATTGGAAAATTTGAGATTTTATGAAGTTTAAAAAATTCTTGGATTTTGGGGTTTAATTCGATGTTTATGATGTTATTATTTGATCGCGCGAATAAGTCCATAGGATATTTTTGAGGTTGTGTGTATATTTGGTTTGGAGCTTTGAGGGCTTGGGTGAGTTTTGGATAGGCCACGGGTTGCATTTTTTAACTTAAAATTTTCTGGTATTAACTGACCTGCTGGCTTCGCAAATGCGAAGCCAGCCTCGCAAATGCTAGCTCGCAAATGCGAGACAGTACCTGGGCAGCCTTCTTCACAAATGCGAAGACATCCATCGCAAAAGCGATGCCCACCTAGATCCTCAGTCATCGCAAATGTGATATTTTTCTCGCAAATGCGAAGTCGCAATTGCGACTACATCATCGCAAATGCGAAACCTGGGGAATTATGAAGGGCTCGCAAATGCGAACCCTGCTTCGCGATTCCCGTATCTGAGAGTCGGGGTTCCAAATTGCGAACCTCTATTCGCAATTCCCATATCGGAGACCTGCAATTTTCTATACTTAGTCGATTTTTAAGTCATTTTCACCTCATTTTCAAAACACAACTCTTTTGGGCGATTTTTCAAGAAAAAACCTTCTTTCAAAATTGTAAGTTAGTTTTTACTCATTTCTTTCAATCATTTACATCTTTTAACATGATTTCAACCTAAAAACGAAGAGTTTCATGGGGGAAATTGGGTGTTTTGGGTAGAACCTAGGTTTTTCAAAAATTGGGGATTTGGACCTCAATTTGAGGTTCGATTTCAAAACAAATTATATATTTGAGTTCGTGGGGGAATGGGTAATCAGGTTTTGGTTCGAACCTCGGGTTTTGACCACGTGGGCCCGGGGGCAAATTTTGACTTTTAGGGTAAAACTTTAGAAAACTCATTTTCATGCATTGGGATTGATTCATTTAGTGTTTATTAATGTAATTAAGTAATTTGTGATTATATACGAGCGAATTGGAGGTGGAATCACGGGGTAAAACTATAATTGAGGCTTGAGTTGTATTCAAGGCATTGAGGTAAGTGTTTGGTCTAACCCTAGCTTGAGGGACTAGGAGTTGAGTCCTGTTTGCTAATTGCTTCTTGTTGAGTACGACATATAGGGATGGTGATGAGTATCTATACATTGGTGTCTAGCATGACCGTGAGTCTTTAAATTGTGAATATCTTGATTTCGTTGTATTTCTCTTGCCTTGGTGATGATTCTTATTTGTTGTGAAAAGCTTGTGAAAGGAAATTGTGACCTATGAACAACGAGGAGTATTGACTGAAGTTATATTACAATTGTGAACGTATATGAAATGATTGAACCCTTTGGAGCATTGTCTAAAGTGGTGAAGTGAGATATGAAATAAAATTGAAAGGAAAAGAAAAAGTATTTAAATTATTTCCTTTCCAGGATATTGTTGTTTATTGATTATTTTCCCTTGCCAGGACATTGAGATTATTGATGTTGTACCCATACCGTGATTTAATTGTTTAATTGTGTTCCCTTGCCGGAATTTTTATTATTATTTTGTTTACTCCCTCGCCCCTTATTTGTGATTATTGTTTGGGTGAGGAAGAGTGTTAAAGCACGAAGGGTGATGTCGTGCATTGTCTGTTGGGGTGAGGAAGAGTGTTAAAGCACGAAGGGTGATGTTGTGCATTGTTTGTTTATTGTGAGGAAAGAGTGTAAAGACCAAAGGGTGATGTCCTTAGAGACACGGTGTAGCACGGAGGTGCTAGGCATGTTACCTTAGATGATGATGGAGTTTTAAGATTGCAAGGTCGAGTATGTGTGCCTAATGTGGATGGGCTCCGAGAGTTGATTTTGGAGGAGGCCCATAGCTTTCGGTACTCTATTCATCTGAGCGCCATGAAGATGTATCAGGATTTGCGGCAGTATTATTGGTGGCTTAGAATGAAGAAGGATATCGTAGCATATGTGGCTCATTGTTTGAATTGTCAGCAGGTTAAGTACGAGCATCAGAGACCTTGGTGGTTTATTTTAGAGGATTGAGCTTCCCGAATGGAAGTGGGAGTGGATCACTATGGACTTTGTTACTGGACTTCCACTGACTCGGAAGAAGTTCTACGCAATATGGGTCATTATTGATAGGCTGGCCAAGTCATTCCTGTGGCAGTCTCCTATTCTTTCGAGAGGCTTACTAAGATCTATATTCGGGAGATTGTTCGCCTTCATGGTGTGCCTGTGTCTATCATTTCGAACTGGGGAACATAGTTTACCTCGCGCTTCTGGAGAGCAGTTCAGCGAGAGTTGGGCACGCGAGTTGAGCTGAGCACAACATTTCATCCCCAGACGAACGGTCAGTCCGAGCGAACTATTTAGATCTTAGAGGATATGCTCCGAGCTTGTCTTATTGACTTTGGAGGTTCGTGGGATTAGTTTTTTCCTTTAGCATAGTTTGCCTACAACAACAACTACTAGTCGAGCATCCAGATGGCTCCTTATGAGGCTTTATATGGTAGGCGGTGTCGGTCTCCGGTTGGATGGTTTGAGCCGGGAGAGGCTCGATTGTTGGGTACGGATCTAGTTCAGGAGGTCTTGGACAAGGTCAGGATCATTTAGGATAGTCTTCGTTCAGCTCAGTCCAGGAAAAAGAGCTATGCAGACTACAAAGTTCGAGATGTGGCTTTTATGGTTGGTGAGCGGGTATGCTCTGAGTGTCGCCTATGAAGGGCGTGATGAGATTTGGGAAGAAGGGCAAGCTTAGCCCTAGGTTTATTGGTCTGTTCGAGATTCTTGACCGAGTGGGAGAGGTGGCTTATAAACTTGCTTTGCCACCGAGCTTATCAGCCGTGCATCCAGTGTTTCATGTGTCCATGCTTCAGAGGTATCACAGCGATCCAGCCCACGTGTTAGATTTTAGCACTGTCCAGTTGGACAAGGACTTGTCTTACGAGGAGGAGTCGGCAACTATTATAGACCGGTAGGTTCGTCAGTTGAGATCCAAGAGTTTCCCTTCTATCCGTGTCCAGTGGAGAGGTCAGCCTCCTGAGGCATCGACCTGGGAGTCCGAGTCTGACATGCAGAGCCGTTATTCTCATCTTTTCCCCGACTCAGGTACTTCTTTATTCTGTCCGTTCGAGGACAAACGATTGTTTTAGAGGTGGAGAATGTGACAACCCAAAGGGTCATCACATGTTTTAAATGAATTCTGTGCTTTCGAGGCCTTGAAAACCACATTTAGAGTCGCCTTGATTTACGTGCACAGTCCGGGCACACAGCTGGAAAGCTTAAATGTGAAATTTTATAAAAACGCTAAATTTTGATGTTAAAATGAATAAATTTGACTTTGGTCAATATTTTGGGTAAACGAACCCGGACCCATGATTTGACAGTCCCGAAGGGTCCGCAGGGAATATATAGGACTTGGGCGTATGCCCAGAATCGAATTCCAAGGTCTCAAGGTTGAGAAATAAATTTATTTTGTAAAATTGTTTTCTAAAATTGTTAAAGGAAATTTGAAATGAAAATTTATTCGAACGTATTGGTATCGGGCCCGTATTTTGGTTCCGGCACCCGATATAGGTCTTATATATGATTTAAGATGTTTCTATGAAATTTTGTGAAAAACGGACGTCGTTTGACGTGATTCGGACCTAAATTGGAAATTTTGAGATTTTATGAAGTTTGAAAGAATTCTTGGATTTTGGGGTTTAATTCGATATTTATGATGTTATTTTGGTGATTTGATCGCGTGAATAAGGCTATAGGATGTTTTTGAGGTTGTGTGTATATTTTGTTTGGAGCCCCGAGGGCTCGGGTGAGTTTTGGATAGGCCACGTGTTGCATTTTTAAACTTAAAATTTCTAGTATGAACTAACCTGTAGGCTTCGCATTTACGGAGCCAACCTCGCAAATGCGAGACAGTAACTAGGCAGCCTTCTTCGCAAATGCGAAGACTTCCATCGCAAAAGCGATGCCCACCTAGATCCTCAGTCATCGCAAATGCTATATTTTTCTCGCAAATGCGAAGTCGCAATTGCGACTACATCATTGCAAATGCAAAACCTGGGGAATTATGAAGCGCTCGCAAATGCGATCCCTACTTCGCAATTCCCGTATCTGTGGGTCGAGGTTCCCAATTACGAACCCCTGTTCGCAATTCCCATATCAGAGACCTGCAATTTTCTATACTTAATCGATTTTTAAGTCATTTTCACCACATTTTCAAAACACAACTCCTTTGGGCTATTTTTCAAAAACAAACCTTCTTGCAAATCAATTGTAAGTTAGTTTTTAGTCATTTATTTCAATCATTTACATCTTTTAACATGATTTCAACCTAAAATCAAAGAGTTTCATGGGGGAAATTGGGTGTTTTGGGTAGAACCTAGGTTTTTCAAAAATTGGGGATTTGGACCTCAATTTGAGGTCCGACTTCAAAACAAATTATATATTTGAGCTCATGGGGAATGGGGAATGGGGATTTGGTTCGAACCTCGGGTTTTGACCACGTGGGCTAGGGGGTAATTTTTTACTTTTGGGGTAAAACTTTAGAAAACTCATTTTCATGCATTGGGGTTGATTCATTTAGTGTTTATTAATGTAATTAAGTAATTTTTGATTAGATACGAGCGAATTGGAGGTGGAATCGCGGGGTAAAGCTATAATTGAGGCTTGAGTTGTATTCAAGGCATTGAGGTAAGGGTTTGGTCTAACCCTAGCTTGAGGGACTAGGAGTTGAGTCTTGTTTGCTAATTGCTTCTTGTTGAGTACGACGCATAAGCATGGTGACGAGTATCTATACGTTGGTATCTAGCATGACCATGAGTCTTTAAATTGTGAATATCTTGATTTCGTTGTATTTCTCTTGCCTTGGTGATGATTCCTATTTGTTGTGAAAAGCTTGTGATAGGAAATTGTGACCTATGAACAACGAGGAGTATTGGCTCAAGTTATATTATAATTGTAAACATATATGAAATGGTTGAATCCTTTGGAGCATTGGCTCAAGTGGTAAAGTGAGATATGAAATAAAATTGAAAGGAAGAGATATTTAAATTGTTCCCTTTCCAGGATATTGTTGTTTATTGATTATTTTCCCGGACGTTGAGATTATTGATGTTGTACCCATACCATGATTTAATTGTTTAATTGTGTTCCCTTGCCGAGATTTCTATTATTATTTTGTTTACTCCCTCGCCCCTTGTTTGTGATTGTTGTTTGGGTGAGGAAGAGTGTTAAAGCACGAAGGGTGATGCCGTGCATTGTTTGTTTATTGTGAGGAAATAGTGTAAAGCACGAAGGGTAATGTCGTGCATTGTTTGCTTATTGTGAGGAAAGATAGTGAAGCACGAAGAGTGATGTTGTGCCGCATGATGTTCCATTCTGTGCCGATTCTATTGATTATATGTGAGGAATGAGAGTAAAAGAATGAAGAGCGATCCCATGCACACTTTATTATATCATTGCTTTGTGAGGATGAGAGTAAAAGCACGAAGGGTGATGCCGTGAACTTGTTGCTTTCTGTTCTTATTTAATGTCTGAGTTGTGTTATTTTCCTTCATTACTGGACAACTTTTACTTGAAATTGTTATTTCCCCCATACAATGCTCTTTCTCCCATATTGGTTACTTGTTTCTGTATTTCGATTCCGCTACATATGTATATATAACTGTACAAGTTTATATGATAGTCCGATCTAGCCTCGTCACTACTTCGTCGGGGTTAGGCTAGGCACTTACCAGCACATGGGATCGGTTGTGCTGATACTATACTATGTGCTCTTTTGCATAGATCCAGGTGTCGGAGCAGCTTACGGTGCGTAGCAGTAGTCAGGGAGCCGACATTCAGTCCACAAGACTCCGAGGTAGCCTTGCTGGCGTCCGCAGGCCCGACATCTTTTCTTTTAGTTTTCATGTTCTATTGACATTTGTATTCGAGACAAACTATGTCCTTTATTTCAAACTCTTATTTGTAGTAATCCTAGACAGTCCATGTATTGTTGTGACACTAGGTGCTGGGTAGACACTTGTATTGGCTTTCTAGATGCTGTTTCTATATTTAGTTCAGACTTCCGCTAAAGTTTAATTTTCGTTGTCTTTTAACTACTTATTCATTGATAATTTAATTGTTTAATCATGTATAAAACGAGATAGGTTAATGTTAGCAAAGGTTCTTGGCTTGCCTAGGAGTAGGCGCCATCACGACTCTCGAAAATGGAAAATCCGGGTCGTGATAGGGTGTGTTAGCAAAAGTGCAAGTTCCTAAACCTAAAAGGGTAAAAATAGGACTGAAAACTGCTGATTGTGTTTTCATAGGATATGCGACTAATAGTAAAGCATATCGATTTTTGATTCATAAATTAGAAAATCCCGACATTCATAGTAATACGGTTATAGAATCAGATAGTGCTTAGTTCTTTGAAAATATATATCCGTATAAAAAGGAATGTAAGTCGATTGACGAAGGATCTAAACAACCTCGGGAAGAAATAAAAGAAAGTACACTTAACCAGGAGGATCCAAGACGTAGTAAACGTCAAAGAACGTCTACTTCATTTGGACCAGATTTTGTGACTTTCTTTTTGAAAAATGAGCCTTAAACATTTAAAGAAGCTATGACTTCTTCGGAATCATTGTTATGGAAAGAGGAAGTTAATAGTGAAATAGAATCCATACTTAACAACCATACATGGGAATTGGTTTATCTTCCTCCTGGAAATAAACTGTTGGGTTCTAAATGGATCTTTAAGAGGAAAATGAAATATGATGGAACTATTGACAAATACAAGGCAAGACTTGTGGTCAAAGGGTATAGACAACGAGAAGGTCTTGACTATTTTGATGTATACTCTCCAGTTACAAGAATTACATCCATACGAACGTTAGTAGCGTTAGCTGTAGTTTATAGTCTTGAAATTCATCAAATGAATGTTAAGATGGCCTTCTTAAATGGAGAGTTAGAGGAAGAAATATACATGGAACAACCTGAAGGGTTTGTGGTTCCAGGTAAAGAAAAGAAGGTCTGTAGACTTGTTAAGTCCCTTTACGGATTAAAACAAGCACCCAAACAATGACATGCTAAATTTGACCAAACAATATTGATAAATGGATTTAAGATAAATGAATGTGATAAATGTGTGTACATTAAAAATGTTCTAAATCACATAGTCATGTTTTGCTTATATGTGGATGATATGCTCATAATGAGTAATGGCATTGCCAACATAAATGCTACTAAGCGTATGCTAACTAGCAAGTTTGACCATAAGACTTCTCAAGGTCTGGCATTGTCACAATCTCATTATATTAAGACAGTACTTGAAAAATTCAAGCACTTGGGTTTTAAAGTTGCAAAGACCCCAATTGACATGAATCTTACATTAGCAAAGAACAAAGGCCAAACTATATCACAATTGAATTATGCCCATGTGTTGGGTTGCTTAATATACATCATGAATTGTACACAACTAGATATAGCTTGTGCTATAAGTAAATTGAGTCGATATACGAGCAATCTAGGTCAATCTCATTGGATGGCCATGAAATGATTTTTGGGGTATTTAGTACATACCTAGGACTTTCCTTTGCACTACAGTTAATATCCTGTGGTCATTGAGGGATACTGTGATGCAAATTGATCACCGGATCAACTGATTCCAAGTCCACAAGTGGATATGTATTACTATTGGTGGAGGTTCGGTATCTTGAAAGTCGTCCAAACAAACTTGTATTGCCCGCTCTACAATGGAGGCTGAGTTCATAGCCTTGGATAAAGCCAGTGAAGAAGTTGAATGGCTCCGAAATTTCTTGGAAGATATTCCATTTTGGCCCAAACCGTTGGCACTAATATGCATACATTGTGATAGTCAAGCTGCAATTGGAAGGGCTGGGAGCGATATGTATAACGGTAAATCTCGTCATATATGACGAAAACATAAAACCGTTAGACAATTACTCTCTAGAGGAATTATCACGATTGACTATGTAAAGTCAAGTGATAATGTGTCGGATCCACTTACAAAATGCCTAACTAGAGAGGTAGTTGAGAAGTCATCAAGGGAAATGGGACTGTGGCCGAGAACAAGTCATAGTGACGGTAACTCTACCTAGAAGACTAGAGATACCAAGATTTAGGTTCAAGGAGATCAAACAAAGTCATTAATGACGGTTCAATATTGTCAAATAAACTTTTGGTCCATTCTCATGATGAGACAATGTTCAGTACCAAGGATAAAGCATTAAGGCTTTTTAATGATTTCTAAATTTGATACGTGATATATCAAATAGTGTATCTACGGGATGACACGTTTAGAAATCACCTATGTAAGTGTGAAGTATTAGCCGCTTCAAGGAGAACTTCGTAAGGCCAATTCTCTACGCACTTATAAAACCAGGCGGTGTTTATGGCTGAAACGAACACAACAATGAAAACCAAAGACGGTTAAGAGTTAGTTGTATGACTTGTGGTTGTCTAAGTATACACCAAAGTTTGACGGTTCAAAGATATCAAATCTACCGATTGATCGAGTATATCCGACATAAGTTCACTAAGGAAAGTTCAAAGGGAAACCTACTCATCCAGATGCAACTAATCCTTAATTGCGAATCACACAGTTTTTCATGCATACTTCCGTGATATAGTCATTCCCCATTTGTGTGGGGGATTGTTGGATTTTTTTTGTATTTAATTAATATATTAAATATTTAAAAGAGGGTGAACGGGAAATAAATTTTTTCAGTGAAATTTTAAGTTTTTCTCCTTAGTAAATGGACATTGTCCTATATTGGAAGAGGAAGAGGTTTCTTATGGGTATATAAGCAATTGTTCTTCTTCTAGCTCTTAAAGAGTTGAGAAGAAGACAAGCCTCGCGCTGTCGTCGTCATCGTCGCTCGCTCGCTCGGCTTGGCTCGGCTTCGGCTTCGGACTCGAATTCGAATTCATATTTGGTCAAATAATCGATTGATTGATTAACTTTTTGGACCAAATTTATTTGTTAATAGTAAAATATTAATAAAAATATTATTAATAATTTGTTTTAATAACAGAATATTAATATTAAATATTAATATTAAATCCAATCCATTTTTCTGTTTTCGTAACAAAAAAATTAACTACCCTCTTCAATTTTTCCTCTTTATTGTTGAGTAAATGACCATTTATGTAATGACATTTATGTTGTGGCCATTTTGCATAAACAGCCATTCTGAAGAGCTGCATCTCTTCAGATTTCAGCCCAACTTTTGCTATAAACACAACACTATTCTGCTCAGAATTTTACTACGTTTTTCTGAGTTTCTTCTTGTTCTTCTGCATACTTTTAGCATCAAAAAAAGCAAAAGCAAGTGTGATTTGCTACCGAACTTTGTGTTCGCTGAAACACTGGGGTTTGAAGTACCACTACACCAGTGTGTAATTCGTTCTATCCTGGGAGGAAATAATCCATAACCTTGGGTACTAGGAAGGGATTAAATTCCTTAAGGAAATACTGTGAATTCAGTGGGCTCGAATTTGTTTTCTGTCATTTCTGTTTATGTTCATTTATATTTTCAGAATTATTTTACAAATATAATATACTAAATTAGTTTCTCTTTTTATTTGTTGCACGAACCATTTCGCTGAAACATCAAAATGAAACAACTTCAAGAACAATATCTATAAAGAAATATTAGGTGAAATATACAGTCATATTATATGTTTGTAACTCATAACAACTAAATTTATATAATTATAAAACATACTTTTCTAACTAAATATAATTATTGATCTTTCGCAGAGTTATCCAGTCAATTTGAGTTCAACTATACATAGCTAAAACTATTTATTATTTTTAGCTTGTATTTTTTTCTTTTAAAATTTTTGTGTAATATTTAACATGTTTTATTAATATTGTATTTTTTTTACTGCTTGTACGGAATAATACGTGCAACACACGTATCAAGAAACTAGTACTATATTATAAGTGGAAAGCTTTAAAGTTGAAATTGAATTACTAAAATCCATCAAAAACTGAAAGACCATATAACCTTTATTTATATAATATTCTTTTAATTTATTACTATACTTACATGCAAATAAACTTTGTTAAGTTTTATGGTGGACAAATACTCCATCAATTCTTAAGTTACAAAATGTAGATAGAAAGACACCTGTATCCAATAGTTTTAATATAAATTAACGGAATTACTTTACTTTGTTATTCTTTGCCTACAGATCCATTTAAATACCATTGTTCTGTGTGGTTACGATTGTCAGTGATGTTTTCTTGTATCTTTTCCGGTTGCTCTATAAATTTAATTGCAACAAACGTGGAGCAAACTCATACTCAGAAATGTAAGAACTATTCTTGGCCAGAGTTATCACAATGTGAAAACATACATCTCCGCTTTCTTTGATTCTTGACTATGAATTTGTCGCTAATGGGGATATTCTCTAGAGGCTAGTTATTTGGAGCAATCCAACGTTTAATGGACTGGCGTCTTTGTATTTAAGGAGAGCTTAGAGCAAAATTTGTCCTTCATGACTTTCGATCATATGAAAGTTAGATGCTAAACGAGGAAGCACAAAGAACATGTATTTATATTTTATAGTAATAGTTTCATTATCCATATTTGAAGGAGTAATTATTTTACCATCAACTATCAAGTTACTAAGTGAGTGATAATCATATTCATATGTCAACTAGAAGAATGTGTATTGATCACACCCAATTATGCCTTATAAAAGACAAAGCGGTCGTTGCAAATATGATCTGGATTTTAAGTCTGGAGTCAAATCCTCAGGGAACTAACCTATCGATTACAACTCTTGGTAATGCTATTAGCAGCTCAAACAATTTCCAGATGCAAGATTTTTATCAACAAATATTGGATTTTTGTTTAACTAATTCAAAATGATATTAAAACTAACAATATGCTAAATCAAAGACAATTCAATGGTAAAAGGGTCTAGGGTATTGATTTTCCCAATTGCTAGTTTAAATATTTAGCTACTCATAGCAAAGCCAAATAAAACTACAAAAGTATTCATAATGTGCAATTGAAATAATAAAGATAAGATAGAAAAACCTCTAATGGTTGGTTGCTCTTGTCACACTTGTTCTTGCCTCTAAATTAATCTAAAAACAAGCTTAAACCTTTCTTGGGCGAGTTTCTTCAGCTTATAAGGGTTTGGAATACGTTTCCCCCGACTTACACTTTAGTCCCAAAAGTTTTGGACAGCTACATAATTCACCGCGGCCGTGGCAGAACACGGCGCGACCGCGGTGAGAGACAAACATTCTTCCTCGTTCCCTTAGCCTACCGCGGTCCAGCTGCGGTCGACCGCAGTCACGTTGGCTTCAAGCTCAGTCCTCTTTGTCTATTTCTTGCTTATTTTCACTCGGGTTCTTCTTGATTGGCCTTTTATCCACCTTCTTGACTCCAAAATACTCCATAGTCTCTTCCTAACTCGGATTAGCCCGTGCGAAGCAAAAGAACACCAATTAGAGCATTTTGTTATTATTTAACCTTTAAAACAACAATAAAGCATGGTACATTTAGGGTGTAAATATCGTCTATATAGACTATTATCAACACCCCACACTTAAATCATTGCTAGTCCTCGAGCAATCACCATACTCCATCAGAGTTCCTTCCCTAAGATTTTTCCTTAACGTATCACACCAAGAACAACTCACCAAAGTTGCACCTAGTAGTGAACAACCTTTGCCTCAAAAGTCAAATCTCACGTGCCGTGCAATATTCGTACTTACTCAAACTACTCTATACAGAAGTCAAGACTTACCTTTTCTTCGCGAATCATATGCCCTCACGTCACACAAGAGAGTAGTTCCACAAATAATATTATTAGGAACAATTACGAACTAAGATAGACAAAATTCACTCACTCTCAAAAAGAATATTCACATGCCACAAAGATGCACCAAAGGCTTGCCCGTAATGTATTAATCTACTAATCGAGCCTATTCAGTCTAAGATCAATTTGGACTTCGCTTGGTTGTAATGTAGGCTAAGGTATGGGCAGGATATATTTGGATATAGTGACTAACCTCCCTAAACACTTTTAATAAAATCACATTAACCTTCAATATAATACTTATGTCAACCAGACGTTCCACCATATTTTTATTTATAACATCTCATTCCTTTAGGTGCATTTGTATCAAGCCACCACTTATCAACTACTGCATGTATTCATTCTTTTTTTTTAAGTGGTGCTTCTTCTTTTATTTTTCCAAAAAACTGCCCTCTATTTCATTGGTTCCACTCAAAAACCAAACCACCACTCTACACTTTAGCTTTTGCATATTTCAAGGCCATTTAATTGCTCATGGGAGGTAAAAGGGGTTCAAACAGATGGCTATTCAAACAATTGGGTAAGGTTCGCAATGTGGTTGCCAAAGAAATAGGCTTATAGGCTCAAGGGGTTGACTACGATGTATTACATTTAGGTGGGTCTACTTTATATATCTGACTTAACAAAGAAATGCCTATATCACTTCTAAGACTGAATGAAGCTATTATTTCACTTTGCAAACACACATACAAGTTCTAAGCATCAAATGTAAAGCATAGAATACAGTACAACTCACACACACATGACACGTGACTCACTCCAGATTGGCTTATCAAGACACTCTCTTTTGAGTGTTCAAGTCAGTTACAAACATACAATTAAAGGCACTTTAGCAAGAGTCAACCACTGATACTAAGCGTTACACTCTAGTGTCTACTGTGTTCAGGTGTATTAAAGCCAAGGGTTTCTCTTTCTATTTCAGCTCGTAGCCCATCAATACTAACTAAAAATTAAAAACAAAATAAATAAAAAAGTACCTACACCGGTTCAAGCTAAACCCTTGGAAAAGAACCGTGGCCCAAAGAAAACCCAGGGGGAGTTACTACACTGCCTAAAAAAAATCTTTTTGGTATTTTCTTTAGACTTACTTCCCTCAAGAAAACTGTCTAAAAGATCTGTTATCAGGAAGAGTCCCCATATTCCTTTTCTTTGACTTTTATCCCTCAAGAAACCTGTCTAGAGGTGTCCGTCTTCGGGCCAAGTTGAAGTTAACTAACATGACCCAACAATATCAAACAAACAAAAAGAAAACAACATCATACAACAATACAATTTTTTTACAACAACAACCATCCCCCTCCCCACACTTAAAACTATGGCATGTCCCCATGTCAACAAATATAAAGCATAGTAAGGTAAGGGGACTTCCCTGAAGCTCAATCCTGATCAGAGACGGTTCTAGGATCGAGCTGACATGCTCGTCCTAGCGCTCGAAGCCATCCCATGATCATTTTCTCCGACTTGGCCTGTTGAGTGGGAGTGTCAACTCTGGTGCCCAAGACAGTGATAGAAGTGTGGAGACCAGCCATTTCTTGCTCCAGGGCCGTCAGGCGGGTACTTCGGCAGGCCTGTGATGGGCCCGCCTCATCAGTTCTCGGCGGTGGTGGGATATCAGCAACCTCAGCAGCCTCATCAACTTCATCATCATCCTCAACCATCACTATCAGCTCTCTCCCAATTGTGATTTTGCTAGCCCGGAACGGGGCTTTTAATGGCAGTTTCCCATCAACTCTGGGATTTTCAGGGACTCTAGCAGCACAACACAACTTTGTGACCAGATAAGGGAAGTAAAAACCTTTGAGTACCTCAGGTGAGCGAATGAACATCTTATCATAGAGGAGCTTGGCGACATCAAAATCCTGGTGAGTCATAAAACTGTAGATAACTGCTGCTCGTGGCCCATTCACATCGGTCGTATTGTTGGAGGGTAGCAAGCGGCTGTTAATAATGGTGAGCCAATACTTAGCCTCCCAAGTGAGAGACTATGAGTTCAATGTGATCCTGTGCTTTATCCATATATGCTCCCTGTCGGGAACACATATTACTTCAAGAAGTGGTTCCAATAGACAGTTGGGCAATGATAAGCAATGTAAATATCTCTCTCCCCCATGAATACTGGAAGCCGGTACACTCGGTGGATGGACTCGAGGGACGCATTTACCCGGGTGTTGCGTACAATTACAACCCCATTCTCATGTTTCGGACAGTTAGCATAAAATTCCCTCACTATCTGTACATTCACCTCCTCCAGTTCCTCAAAGAAGATGTCCAGCTGACACTTCCTCAATTCAGCAAAGATATTTGGGCATTCCACTTGCAAAGCTTCCCGGTCAATATGCACCTCCGGTAATAATTTCTTTGACGCCTTGGCATTATACCTGTCCTTAGCCTGTTTGGAGACAAACCTAGCGCGATCAAACTGTGCCGCACTTGCTTGACCCCGAGCTCTCGAAGAACTGCCTGGTCCACTAGCGGAGGATCCTGTGGCATCTCTTCCTAGATGGATGTATTGTACCTGCCAAACACAGAATCTCCTATCAGTGAGGGTGTGATTTGTATGAACCATGGGTGGTTATTCAGACTTCACCACTACCATGGTCACATTAGCCCTTATAACTCCATTGGGGCAATTCCACTAACACCTTGTGATCAAGGCACTATCCTAACACATTTAGCCATCATGGAAAATCAATTCTTCTCCCAAACAACAATTTGTACTTCACCATTCTACCCCACAACAATTAGTCTTACACACACAAGCACACACTACTCTACAACATTGTGCACACACCACTCTACAACATTGTGCACATAACCCATTAGAAAGCAACAAAAAAAATAAAAATCAAAAGAAAAAAAATCTACTAGAAATACTACACAATTAAAACATGGAACTAACATAAAAACTAAAACAAAAATACAAGAGAAGAGAGAGAGAAGCTTGCCATACCTGGATGTTGGAGAGGGTGAGAGGAATGGATGTTGGGGGAGATGGGTGGGATTGTGAGAGAAGTGAAGAAGA
Organism: Nicotiana glauca; assembly: GCA_026770625.1. Taxonomy (NCBI): domain Eukaryota; kingdom Viridiplantae; phylum Streptophyta; class Magnoliopsida; order Solanales; family Solanaceae; genus Nicotiana; species Nicotiana glauca. Next base: position 28,715 of record MU750098.1, on the reverse strand, counting down.
AGAATAAGAGAGGAAAAAAGGGTGTTGATTTAGGGTTTAGAGAGAGAAGAGATGGGGGGAATTAAGGAGGGTATCAGTTGTTTTAGTGAAATAAGGGGAGGGGAAAAAATGAAAAAAATGAAAACAATGAAAACAAACTTACCTCGGCGACTTTGCGTCTCACCGAAGCCGTGGTGAGTGAAAGAATTTGTGTCTCACCGCGGACGATCGCAGTCCCACTGCGACTGTGGTGAGTGAAAAAATTTGAGGTAGAATGTTTATGTTTCACCGCGGTCGCGATGGGTCGAGTAATGTCGAGGCAGAATACTCGTCATTGATCGTGGTCGAGCCGCGGACGCGATGCGAAGATTTTTTTTCTTTTTCTAAGGTTACATAAGAAAACAATATTCATGGGTTGCCTCCTACGTAGCGCCTGATTTAACGTCACATCACGACGCAGGCATGTGATCATCACTCCTCATTCGCGTACTGGGACTCTTCCAAAGTTATTATCTCTCTATCCCCTTTTTCTTTTGCCATTCGAAGGTAATGTTTCAATATTTGCCTATTGACTGTGAACTTATTCATCACATCTTCTGATTCAATCTCTACAGCTCCACTTAATAACATTTGCACCACTCTTAAGGGTCCTGACCATCGGGACTTCAACTTACCCGAAAAAAATCTCAATCTTGAGTTGTATAACAACAGTAGCTCTCCGGATTTGAAGTTCGAATCCAAGATGTGCTTATCATGCATTAGTTTCATCCTTTCTTTGTATAATCTAGCACTCTCAAATACCTAAAACCTGAATTCCTCGTGCTCATGTAACCTAGCGACTCTGTTGGTGCTTGCTGTCTCCATATCCAAGTTCAACTGCCACAATGCCCAAAGTGATTTATGTTCGAGCTCTACCAGAATGTGGCATGCCTTTCCAAACACCAACTTATACGGTGACATACCAATTGGAATTTTGAAGGCTGTGCAGTACGCCCACAATGCATCATCCAGCTTCTTCGCCCAATCAGTCCTTGTTGCATTCACTTTTTTGTAAAGACACTTTTAATTTCCCTGTTGGACACTTCAACTTGCCTGCTCGACTGTGGGTGATAAGGGGTGGTCACTTTATGACAAACTCCATACTTTTCCAATAGTCTTGCGAACACTCTATTGCAAAAATGGGTTCCACCATTGCTGATTATAGCTCTCGGGGTGCCAAAATGTGTGAAGATGTTTTTCTTTAGAAAGCATGTTACCCCTTTTGCATCATTGGTTGGGAGAGCCACCACTTTGACCTACTTGGAGACATAGTCAACCGCTACCAATATATATTTATTCCCATACAAACTGACAAATGGCCCCATAAAGTCGATCCCCCACGTGTCAAAAACTTCCACCTCTTGAATTGTGGTCACTGGCATCTCGTGTTGGGAGGATATGTTTCCGATCATTTGGCATTAAGCGTAGGCTTCCTTGAACAGAGTTAGCCAATACAAACCCGATTCCAATACCTTAGTTGTTGTCTGAATTCCTCCAAAGTGTCCACCATATAGTAAAGCATGGCAAACCTGCAAAACAAAATGTTGATCTTTCTCGGGTATACACCCACAGATCATGTTATCTACATATATTTTAAACAATAGAGGTTCATCCCAGTAATAAGACCGACAATCACGAAAGAACTTTTTCTTTGGAATTGAGGAGAGTTCATAAGGTACAATACCACTTGCTAAATAATTAGCAATATCAGCATACCACGGTGTCTCCTCCATTGTCATTGCTAGTAACTATTCATCCAGGAATATCTCTTTTATATCCTCAACCTCGATCTTCCTTTTAGCTCCTTCCAACCTTGAGAGGTGGTCAGCTACTTGGTTCTCTGTCCATTTTCTGTCTCGGATCTCCAAATCAAATTCTTGTAGCAAAAGAACCCAGCGAATCAAGCGTGGCTTTGACTACTTCTTGTCTATTAGGTACCTAATCACTGCATTGTCAGTATAAATAATAACTTTTGAACCAATCAAGTATGACCTGAATTTGTCGAATGCAAAAATAACAGCCAACATCTCTTTTTTCGTCATGGTGTAATTGAGTTATGCACTGCTTAGCGTTCTGCTTGCATAGTAAATTGGGTGCATCAGTTTATCCTTTCACTGCCCCAAGACTGCTCCTATAGCATAGTCACTTGCGTCGCGCATGAGCTCAAATGGTTGCTTCTAGTTGGGTGCAACAATGATGGGTGCAATCACTAATCTTTTCTTTAGATCCTTAAATACCAACCTGCAATCATTAGAAAACACAAAGGGCTGATCATTTTCAAGGAGTTTACATAAAGTATTAGCAATCTTAGAGAAATCTTTTATGAATTGCCTGTAGAACCTGGTGTGCCCAAGGAAACTTCTCACTACTTTGACAGAAGTGGGCGGTGGTAACTTCTCAATCACATCAACCTTAGCATGGTCAACCTCGATTCCTTTACTGAACACTCGATGCCCCAAGACTATCCCTTCTTGTACCATAAAATGGCACTTTTCCCAGTTTAGCACTAAATTTGTCTCCACACATCTTCTGAGCACTCTTCTTAAATTGTGAGGACAATCCTCGAATGAATCCCCCACAACGGAGAAATCATCCATAAATACCTTCATAATGTCTTCAACCATGTCCGTGAAAATTGCTAACATGCACCGTTGGAAATTGGAATATAGTCAGTGCATTACAAAGCCCAAAATGTATACTCAAAAAAGCAAAGATGCCATATGGACAGGTGAAAGATGTTTTCTCTCTGTATTCGGGGGCTATTGAGATATGATTGTACCCTAAATATCCATCTAAGAAACAGAAGTAAGATCGCCCAGCCAACCTGTCCAATATTTGGTCAATGAATGGCAAGGGGAAATGGTCCTTCCTGGCTATGTTCAATTTCTGGTAGTCCATGCAAATCTGACATCCCGTGACTGTACGAGTTGAGATCAACTCATTATTCTCATTTTTCACGACTGTCATTCCCCCTTTTTTCGGAACACACTACACAGGGCTGACCCAATTGCTATCAGAGATAGGGAAGATGATACCCGCATCTAACCATTTGATCACTTCCTTCTTCACCGCCCCTTTCATATTTGGGTTCTACCTTCGTTGATGTTCTCTTTTGATCACTTACTTCTTCACCATACCTTTCATATTTGGGTTCAACTTCATGTTCTCTAGAAGGTTTGTGCCCTTCTTCCAAGAGAATCTTGTGCATACAAAAAGCTGGGCCGATACTCTTTATGTCCACCATGGTCCAACCAATGGTAGTTTTACATTCCTGTAACACCTGTAAGAGTTTCTCTACCTACACACCTAGCAAACCGGATGATATAATAACAGGTAAAGTAGAATTATGTCTTAAGAAACCATACCTGAGGTGAGCTGGAAGCGATTTCAGCTCCAGTTTGGGTGGTTCCTCTACTAAGGGTTTTGCCGTTGGTGTATCTCTCTTTTTTAACTCGAGGGACTCGAACTGAGGTTCCCTCTTCCAGAATCCTAGGCCTTCGAGTGCCATGACCCACTCTTCCAACCCTTCACCATCCATCTCCTCTAAGTTTGTTAAGCAAGCTCCCAATGGATCTTTAGCATTCAGGATCTCATCATCTTCAGGCAGGATCACAGCTACTGCCTCTACTAGGGAGCAATTAGCATATTAACTGGGTCTCCTCATGGATTGCTGAATGTTGAATATGACTTCTTCATCGTTCAACCTCATTTTTAATTTTCCAGTTTCGCAATCAATCAATGCTCTCCCTGTCGCTAAAAATGGCCTCCCTAGAATGATAGGTATCTCCCCATCTACCTGGCAATCCAAAATAACAAAGTTTGCAGGGAATACAAACTTTCCCACTTGTACCAGCACATCATCAAGAATTCCTATCGGCCTTTTAACCGTGCAGTCAGCCAGTTGCAACAACATCAAAGTCATTCTAGCTCTGCCAATGCTGCCAAATTTTGTATATATTGCCAGAGGCATCAAGTTTATGCTGGCTCCTATGTCACACAATGCTTTTGTAAAGGCATAACTTCAAATAGTACACGAAATAGTGAAGCTACCTAGGTCAGACATATTTTGAGCCGTGGGTCTTGTCACTACTGCACTTTATGTCTGTGTCAGAGTTAGTGTGGATAGGTCCTGAAAGTCAAATTTTCGTGACATTAGGTCCTTCATCATCTTTTCATAGCCTGCCATCTCCCTCAAAGTATCCATCAGAGGAATATTCAATTGAATTTGATGAAGCATCTCCATGAATTTCCTGTATTGATCTTCTTTCTTTTGTTTTGCCAGTCTCTAAGGGAATGGTGCAAGTGTCACCCTTTGTGCCCTGCTTGCTGGCTTGTCTTTGTTGGAGTTCTGTGGCACAAGAGGTACCACCTATTCTGCAACTTTTTCACTCTCTTTATCCTTACTCTCATCATCCTGAACCTGTTCAACCACCACCTCAGTAAGTTCTGTTGATTCACCTACCTCCAATGGAACTAGAGTGGCTGGCGTAGTCTCTCTGCTGGATTGCATAACTGCTTGATCCCTGTCTAAATCTCTCCCATTCCGGAGACTTACTGTCATCAGCTGATTCGGGTTATGCTCCTTGAGGTTAATGTTTGTGTCGGCTGGCAATGTTCCCTGGGGGCGGTTATTTAAGGCCATGGACAGCTACCCCAATTAAGTTTCAATGTTCTTTATTGCTGAGTTATGCACTGCCAACTTTTCCTGCATCTTACCATTTGTTCCAATGAGTTGTTGAAGCATACCCCTGATTTCTACCATGTTTCCATCATGTTGCTGAGGAGGTGGTAGATATGCCAATAGTTCCTGGTTCTGCTGTGGATAGCCCTGTTGTCTCTGATATGACACCATTTGGACTTGGGGATGCATACCTCCAGGTTGTGGCATTGTTGGTTAATAATGCTGATTGGGTGCTGGTCTCTACTGTTGCCCTCTTCGTCTTTGACCCCCAAAATTGTTTATATAATTCATATCCTCTCTTGGCCTTTGATTGTCACCTTCTCCACTCCATGAACACACATAAGACTGATTAATGCAAGGTGTACATAGTCCTCCATTTGTTGTGTCAACGATATGCACTTGCTTTGTACCCATATCATCAATCTTCTTTGTCAATATACTCATCTAAGTCATGAGTGTGGCTATATTCTCTGCATGCAAATTATTTGGGTCAAGAGGAACTAAATGCACTATTGTTGTCAGGGTCTTACCTCTCGTCATCCACCCCGAATTCTGGGACTCTTGTCAAAAAGGATTTTACATACCGTGAATGTCTTGCTAAAAAATGCACCCCCAGTTGAAGCATCTACATTGGCTTTTAAGTTGTTTGTTAACCCCATGTAGAATATCTGGCCGAGCATCTGGTCTGGAATACCATGGTGAGGATACTTCACTAGAATACCTTTGAATCTTTCCCAAGTTTCCTGCAAGGACTTAGTAAGCTATTGTTTGTATTGCAATATCTCATCAATCTGTCTTGTAGTCTTGTTGGGCGGGTAAAACTTGTTCAGGAACTGCTTGACTAATTTTTCCCATGTGACAATGGAATTTATTGGAAGTGAATTCAGGCAAGTCTGAGCTTCCCTAGTCACAGTAACAGCTTGATGGCTTCTGGGGTCACCCTTGGATGCCTTTGGGTCATATAAATCAACAGAAATTTTTTTAAGTGTTGTTGAGGGTCTTCAATGTGTGACCCGGAGAACAACCCCTTATTCTGCAGCAGATGCAGTATGTTGCTGGTGACCCGGAATGTCTCTGCTTGTATTGGGGGTACAACAATGGCGATGGCTAGGTTGTCAGTTGTTGGTTGTGTCCAATCATAAAGTACAGCTTCTGGCACAAGAGGTGCCACCACTCTGACGTTTGGGTTAGCTTGGTCATCCCTGATGTTTCCGTTGATGTTATCTACATCACCCATTTCAATTTCAAGTTGGTGTGTTTGTTGTGATTGTTTGTTCTTCATGTTGGCACGGTTTAATGCCCTGAATATTTTTTCGGGGTCTGAGAGTCCTTCAAGCAGTTCACCAGTCCTCAAAGAATCTCTAGGCATACACTTGAATCACACAAGAGTTCAAATGTGAGAATATAATTGGAAAATTGTTTAACACAGTAGAATTTTGATCTAAGCTAATAATTCTAGCACTACTTCTAAGTTGTAATAAATAACACCGTTAATTCTCCAGCAACAATGCCAAAATTTGATCACGCCCAACTATACCTTATAAAAGACAAAGCGATCGTTGCAAATATAATTTGTTTTTTAAGTCCGGAGTCAAATCCTCAGGGAACTAACCTATCGATTACAACTCTTGATGATGCTATTACCAGCTTAAATAATTTCCAGATGCAAGATTTTTATTAATAAATATTGGGTTTTTGTTTAACTAATTATAAATGATATTAAAGCTAACAATATGTTAAATCAAAGATAATTCAATGGTAAAAGGGTCTAGGGTATTGATTTCCCCAGTTGCTAGTTTAAATATTTAGCTACTCATAGCAAAGCCAAATAAAACTACAAAAGTATTCATAATGTGCAATTGAAATAATAAAGAGAAGATAGAAAAACTCTAATGGTTGGTTGCTCTTCTCACACTTGTTCTTGCTTCCAAATCAATATAAAAAAAAAAAGCTTAAACCTTTCTTGTGCGAGTTCCTTGAGCTTATAGGGGTTTGGAATAAGTTTTCCCTGGTTTACACTTTAGTCCCAAAAGTTCTAGGCAGCTACACAGTTCATCGCGGTAGAACGTGGCACGACCGCGATGAGAGACAAACACTTTGCCTCGTTCCCTTATCCTACCGCGGTCCAGCCGCGGTCGACCACGGTCGCGGTGGCTTCAAGCTCAGTCCTCTTTGACTCTTTCTTGCTTATTTTCACTCGGGTTCTTCTTGAATGGCCTTTTATCCACCTTCTTGACTCCAAAATACTCCATAGTCTCTTCCTAACTCAGATTAGCCCCTGCGAAGCAAAAGAACGTCAATTAGAGCATTTTGTTATCATTTAGCCTTTAAAACAATAATAAAGTATGGTACATTTAGGGTGTAAATATCATCTATATAGCCAATTATCATGTATCTTATTCTTTAAATTTAATTTTGTTACACAAAAATAGATCTTAATAATATTATGTGATTATTTATATCTTATACGAAATAACTCGAAATTCTCGTGCAACACACATGTCAAAAAAACTAGTTAATTTAAAAAGCACATCTGAGCAGCAATTAATGTTTGATCAAGCTTTTAAAAAGTACTTCTAAGTGTATTTTTCTCAAAAGTACTTTTCAAAAAGTGTTTTTGGGGAGAAACTACAATTGTCTGGTTCTCTAAAACTGCTTCTGCTTCTACTCAAATTTACCTTTTTTCTTATAAAAGCTTGGCCAAACAGTTCAACTTTGAAAAAATATACTTTTTTTAAAGAAAAAAAATATTTCTAAATTTGAAGAAGCTTGGCCTAATATATTATAAGCAATGTTTGTGCAAAATCTAAACGTGGGGTGAGTCTTTGGTAAGTGAGAATATTTTGTATAGCAACAGTTTAACGCTAGATTTGAAAAATAATTAGAAAAATCTTGTGCCTCTGTTGCCACTTACATTACCGGCGGATCTAGAATTTCCAAAACATGGGTGTACCACCAATAAAAGAGAAAAGAAAAATTATTAAGTAGAAATTGATCCATATTTTTTTAGATAAATAACTCATTATTTAAATAGTGCATCATTAAGCCTTTGTGGAGCATGGAATTAGACTAGTTTTAAAAAATACATACATACAATTTCTAATTTGGTGGAGAGATCATGAGTTCACGTACCCCATAAACTACCCTATAAATTCGTCCCTGACTGCAATCACAATCCAAATTCAGAAAAAAAGAAAAAACAGAAAAAAAAAAAAAGTGTCTTTTGAAATTCTCAATAGAAAAATGTTTTTTAAAAAAAGAGGCATAGAAGCAAATTGATTTGAGATAAGATTGTAAAGATTTGTTTTATGGAATTACTTGTACAATTTCTTTGAGCATGACCTAATTTTGAAGAATGTGATCGACCATACAAATAAAGGTATATCATAAAACTACAAAAATAATAATAACAATAACATGCCGAGTAATATCTCATATTGTGGGGTCTGGGAGGATAGTGTATACTGTGACCTTACCCCTACCTTGTGAGGATAGAGAGGTTGTTTTCAATAGACCCTCGACTCAAGAAAGCATAAGCACCATATTAATGAAAATATAAACAAGAAGTGACAGTACAAAGGTCTATCATAAAACTAAAAAACTTTATTGTATAACCCAAAAATAAATTTCTTGATCAAAGCTAATATCAAGAAGAAATCGGGTTATTGATAACCAAAATTACTTTACTTTCTTAGTAATTCAAAGAATAAGAATAATAGAAATACCAGATAAGGAAAAGATTAAAGTAGACCGCTAATCTCTCCCATAATTGTGGTTTGAACACTTTGAATAAAATAAAAAGACAGATTGCATATATTGATAAAAATTTAGATGCCTTTACAAATGAGGTTTGGATCCTTATATAAGGATACATAATCATAATAGTTTCCTTACTTAATTTTGGCTTGTTAATGGCATTAATTGTTTTGATTGCCCGTTATCATACATAATTGTAATGATCAAATTAATGACTAGCGATTTCTCATAATTAAGATCAATGTCGATTTCCCTTCCTTATTTACTGTAGATTCATCAACCTTCCCCTCTTATGGTCTTCATTCATCTCGTGCATATTTCATCTTTCCAACTGTTAGGGTCGATACATCTTATGATGAAATACCGGTGTTTCTCCCGTGCATTCTTAAATTCTTTAATTCGCTTAATTGAAAGTGCCACTTGTCACCCTGCTGGTGCTCCACATGTCATGCATTTCTTGTACTAATACAGATAGTCCCCTCACTTTTTGAATATTCTCAACTGAATATTCGAAAAGTGGTAAGTATTTATAGTGGGAATTCCTTGCCGCCTATTCACGAGTAACATGATGCCTTCTTCAAATCGACGCGACATATGCCATGTCTATTTAATGCTTAAGACACATGTCTCATTGTAATTGGTTCTATAGTTTTTAGCGCCTTTTTAGGATTTTTCTGCGGTTGCATCAGTAACAAAGTAACGGTTCTATGATGATAGTTCATAATGACCAACTCTGATGATGGTTGCTTTCCCCTATAAATACCTCATCTCACTCAATTTCGAAAGTCCCTTTATTCTTCCTTGCATTAATCCTCCTAACTTCTCTTGTAGTTCTTCATCTTTTACTTGTATTTCCTCCATTAAAGATGTCTTCTCGTTCTCTAAATCCTTCTTCATCATCAGACCCACGTAAAGTGGTGATCGTTGATGAACTTCCTCCCTTTACTACCCCTACCAGGAATAGGAGAGGTGGTAGACTATGTAGTTTAGGTTCATTATCCATTTTTAGTTCTACTCCTCAAAGTAGTACTACAAAGCCATCTTCTTCTAGGGATAGAAATCCCTCAACTCCAATATCTTCCTTTAGAGGGAAAGATCAGAACGAACCCAGGCGAGAACCTATTGTTTATGAGATTGTCCCACAAGAGTTTTATTTTGCCTCAGACCGTGAAGCTATGAAAAAATAGGTTTCTTCCATAGCGTCTCTTAACCCCGTTGATCATTACCCTAGCTTGATTACTCCAGGACTTCTTTTCTTGGTTCGACATTTGAATGCCACTGGAAACTAAATTTTCCAATAACTTTCCTATAACGACTCCTAGTGCTAATCAAAGAATCACCTCTTACCATGAAGGTTATTCCTTTATTATACCTATCCTTTTACTTTAGGGTTTACTCCTCCCATTGATCTCGTGATTATTGAATTTTGCCGCTATTTCAATGTTTGCCTTGGATAAATTGGTCTAATTGTGTGGAAAGTAGTTGCTTGCCTTCGTTACTTGTTAGGCTTAGTTTCTTCCCCTTTTACCTTCCTTCATTTGCTCCACTTGTATTCTCCAAAACCTTTTTGTGAAGGTACTTTTTTCCCTCGTGGCTAGAAGTAAAAGAGTCTTACTTATCCTTGAGGATGACTGTGACCGTGATTGGTACGCTCGTTGCCGCCCCCATCGTGCATTATTGGCAATGGGAATATGCCCTTCCCTGAAAAGTGAAACTTTGCACGTAAGTACTTTCCCTCTTATTTCTTTGCTTTCCTTGACCTTTTAATTTTTTTCACATGAGTTTGTGTTTGTTTTTCAGCAACCATGGAAGTAAGAAATTCCTGACTTTCGTGACTGGGTAAAACAAATACTAACCGTTGCTCCTATGGATAAGAGTTCTTGAAAATTTCATAGAAATTTGGATGGAAAATAAAGACCCACGGTAAATTTTTAGCCTCGTGGTTCTCCTTCTATTTATTCATCTCTTTTTTTTGACACATATATTTTTTTCCCTTTCTTGGGGTTTGCCGTTCGTGGCATTAGTCCCACATTTGTTTCTTCTTCGGTAAGCTCTGCACAGAGGTAAATTTTAAGTGTGTCTTCCTTCAAGAGGAAGAATGTTGAACCCCATGGCTCTGATGATGAAGAGGATATCAAAGAAGTTTTCTTAGTGAGGAAACCACGAGTCATAAGGCGCGTGGTTTCAGATGATGAAGCCCTTGCCTCTCAAGATCCCCCTCCAAGTTCAATTTCTTTTAGCCTCTTGATGAGCCAGAGAATGTCCACTTGGATATCTCTGATGAAGATGCTAGTAATTTTGACAACCCTCCCTCAATTCTCATTGACAAATACTTTGCCTAAGGTGTTGAGGGTACAGAAGAATTTGGTCCTATTTCAGAAGAACCACTACTTGCCTCTCTTCCGATGACATCAGTTGCCCCCGTTGTCAATCCTCCTGCTTCCCCGCATATAGTTACCCCAGTTGTTGCACCCATTGCTGCTTCTTGTTGTCGATGCCTACTTTTCCCTTAAAAGGCAAAATCGGGTTTACAACATTTGGGAGGACAACTCTTTTTCCTTTTGGGGAATTGGGTTTTGGAGTTTGAAGAGTCGCCACCTAATGATTAAGTGCATTAGGACACTAAGAAGGGTTTGAGTTTGAAGAACCAGAGTTTGGGTAAGGGCTAGAAATTATCTCGAGGGGAAGGTGTAAGGCACCCCTCAAGATCCACTAGTGTGGTTCCCGGCCATATTATAATTGTAACTTTAAACAACAAGTAAGCAAATAAAGGTCTCAAATAGAAGGGGTTTTCACATAATGTTGCAAACAACTGAAGTATAAAAGTTAAAAGCATGCTGAAGTTTAGAAGTAGGTGATTTCATAATTACTTAAAAGAAAAGGATATACAAGTACAGGGGAAAGGGGGTCAAATAATTGATGCAAGTAATCAAACGAAGAAGTGAAAGAGGCGGAGGTTTTTGGGGAAGAAAACAGTGCTGAAAACCAGACAATTAAAAGAGCTTGTGCATAATAAGTGAAAGAATTGAAGAAACTAAACATCTTTAAAAAAAATTTGGAAAAAGAGAAGTGAACAAGTAAAGAGGAAGGGGGGTCCTAGGATTATAAATAACATGGATCACCTCACATAACACCCAGTAACCATTTATACATGTGGTGTTATCGCATGATCATCATATCCATGTCTACCATTACCCACCCCCTTTAAGGTATAAACGCGAAATGGTCTTATTTTCCAATTGCATGCTACTACCCGCCCTAATCTAGCAGCCCTAGAGGTATTTGGGACTACTAGTCCTAAAAGAAAGGGAGTTGGGGCTTTTCATAAGTTTAAGAAAGGATAAAAGTCTAGGCGACAAACAAAACATATAATCAAATAAGGGGAGAAGCAAACAGCAGTTAGGGATCAAACATGCCTCCTCACTTAAAGGCAAATACATAGCATGACTTCAAATACTGGTTAGGTCTTTAATTAAACTTGACGTAGGAAGGGTGGCTGATATATCACATATTTTCAGATAAGAAGTCCAAATTAGACCTGTCTGCTGGTTGTAATTATTAAAGACTGGAATAGTTGATTAATTACCTACATGATTGCCTAGATGAGTCCTGTAATTATGATATCTAATGATGAAGAAGGCATACTGATTTTAAAAAAGGATTATTGATTTTAAAAACAAACAAAAATTCTGCAGATTTTAAAATGACTTTACCACTGATTTTAGACTTGTAAGCGAGATAGAGATTCAGATTCAGTTAGTTATTCCTATAGGCAAGATTTCTAAGCGTGATTGATTTTAAAACATTTATAAAAGTGCAGGAGTCCTATAGACATGGTATCTAGAGTGCATTTTATTATTTGAGCCTATAAACCCTTTGCCTAGTAATAGATGATATACAGAAGTGTAGAAAAATCCTATAGTCATGGTCTCTATATGCAGATGAATATACTTATAGACATGATTTCTATATGCAGATATGAATAAACTTATAGACATGATTTCTATATGCAGATGTGAATAAACTTATAGCTATGATTTCTAAATGCGTAATGAAATGACTTATAGGCAAGATTTCTAAATGCAGATACAAACGAAGATGATGTGATTGCAGAAATAAAATCTAAAGCAGGATATCTACCCCACATGCATAACATGAGAGACCCTACCTATTTTTTACTACACACCCCATAGTTATTACAAATTATTATAACTTGAATGAATCCGAAAAAAGTAAATTACATCAGAAATTTAAAATTCCAACCAATGAGAGCCTAATTCAGACTCCTAGTCTGATACATGAAATAAACCAACTTCCAAAGATCAAATTTCCAAAGCTTTTCTCTTATTTGGGATGTGTCTAAGTTCCAAGGAGCTTCAGGAACTCCAGGTAGTGCTTACACCCCAAATGTCATTACAGAATTATACTGCAGTGTGGAAGGGCCAGCCCTCAAATGTCCAAGTTCAGATCCCAAGGAAAGGCTCATAGGACGGGGGCAGGACTTAGAGTCTAAGAGTAAGTGTAAGGGCAATAGAGGGGAAATTAGGGAAGGCCATGGCAGGCTGGTGGTCATGCCCAACAATTGGGATGCTGGCACACCCCTGCCCAACCTTTCAGCTTTAAAATGGGAGTTAGGACCTATTGAAGGTCAGGTTCAGACCTGGGAAGCAATTTAGATGCCGCCAGGCCATGAACTTTAACTCAAGCACATATAGGGGAATGGGGTATGGGGATTCATAATAGAAGTAGGATACAAGGAAAGAGCAAGCAAAGGGGCATACCCAGCAATGAGACATACTGGCACACCCTCTAGCCTACTTAGGGGGTCAGGGGGTCAAAACTCAGTTCATGGACAACAATTCTTGTTGCCATGCCCTAAGTCCTCATTCACAAATACATAGGGGGTAATGGGATAGGGAGCAAGTGTTCACAAGAGAGAAAAGCAAGCAGTAGCATATAAGCATATTAAGTTAGATGCTAAACTTTACAGAAAAAAAATAGATATGGATAAAAGGACTGTAACTAAACACATTGGGGTGATGCTGAAAATTAAGTCAGGACATACCAGTTTCATAGAGACAAGTAAAGAGAAAGCAGTAGTCTTGTAAAAGCGAAAGTGCAGACAGGAAGACAGAATACTCTTAAGTGAGAGTTTAGAAGAGATAGTGAAATTGTGTAGTTTGAAGTGTATTCGGTTGTGTGTGGAGGATTATTAAAATCATGTGTTCTTTGTGTTGAAGATTCATGTATTTATAGTGTAAAAGTCATGAGAAAATAAGGTAAGAAAATAATTGAAGTCTGATTTCCAATCATTTACATAAGACTCCCTTTATTTAAGGGATTGAAATTTAAACGGGTATAAACCAATTAAGGAAAGAAATTAATCAAACTCTTTGTGCAAAGCATGCAAATGAAGGCAAATACATAAAGGTTATTTAAGGACATGATCTTGAAAGTACACGGTTTATGCAAATAAGGCAAGAGAATCAGTCGAAAACCAGTAAATCACAAAGGTCTGAAATTTGGTATGAATGAACCAAGTCACAAAAAATAAAGAAGGGTTTTACCTAAGCCAAGTCACCTAGGGAATCAGTAAAAGATGGAAAGAATGTCAATCAAGCTATATTCAGAAGGAGGTTTACACTAATTGCAAATTCGAAAACCAATTAGAGGAAAATTCATCATATATAAGGAGCATGTGAGTTATAAAGTCTAGAAGAGTTTTAGCCAAAGGTCAGAGTCATATGAGAACAAAGAAGTCCAACTCAATTCAAAGACTCGAAGTCAATCTGAATGAATTATGGGTTTCGAAATGAAACCCTAATTCAAGCAAACCATGAAGCAAGGCAGGCAATTAAATCAGAATCGTGTTCAGAAGTTTCAGAAAAGGACATGCTTCTTCAACAACAGAACTATGAAGAATATGATAGCAAAGTAACATGCAATCGCAGTAGAAGGATTCAAAGAACACAATGGCAAATACTGATAAGAACAATAGAAAAAAACATGCTTAGAAGGACCTTAAACAAGGCTTAGTAGAAGGCAAACAAAGAAACATAAGAACTTAGCAAGGAAAATATAGTAGAAGAACACAAGAATCACCAGAAAAGCATATAGGAAAACACAGTACGGTAAACATATATAAGAACATGGTAAAAAAATTACAGTAGAGAAACCTACAGGACAATAGTATAGGAAAACATAGTAAGAAAAGCATACAAAAGATGATACGAGAACAAAGTAGAGGCAAACACACGAATAACAAAGAAGAAAAATCATTAAACATTTTCCAGAAAACCATAAATCGAAAAGAAGTAATTTTTTGAAAGTAATTTTGAAAGAGAAAATTGGGGAAATCATTTGTAAACTCAAGTAGAGCATAGATACACAATAGATCTAAAATAAATTGGAGAAAACCTCAAAAGTTTAGGGTTTCAGAGGAACCCTAGAATGAGAAAGGCTTGGAAAAGTCACCTATCGGAGTCGGAGAAGGTTAGAATCAGACTCAAAAGGCTAGGATACGCCGGAGCAAGGCCGGAAATGGCCAGGAACCTCGAATCGGCGAAGGTATGAGTGAAGAACTTCGAGGTTTGGCCTCGAATCTTCAAGCATCAGGCACATAGGAGTAATAAGAGGTGAGTATAGGTCATCCATGGCCTGAGAAGCTATAAATTCCGGTGAGGTTGTGGTCGGAGAGGATTAGGGTTTTGAGAGAGTTCGAGAGAGTTCGAGAGGAGAGGGATTTCAGAGGTGGCAGTTGGTGAGAAATGGCTAGGGTTAGGGTGGGGTTGGTGAATTAAAAAGGAAGGAACGAAATGTGGCCATTGATCATTTAGATCAACGGCCTAGATTGAATTGGGGACCGGACGGGTTGGATAAGTGGGTCAGGGTCGGTTTAAATTGAAATTGGGCTGCGTAATTTGGGATTTGAAATTGAGTTAATTGGAGGGGGTGTCTATTTTGGCTATAATTGAAACAAATTGGGGTTAGATTTTGAATAGCCAGTTTTTTCTTTTTATTTTATAAAAAATAGTAAAAGGACTTCTGAAAATAAATTAAAGGTACTGAGTCAATTAATAATCCATAAATATTAATTTAAAATGTTGGAGCCAATTTTATAATTATAAAATACTATTAAATCTTAAAATAGGCTAGAATTGAAATTATATGTAATTTAGCTTTAAAATATCAAATAAATTTATAAAAATATATTTAAAAAATTACCTTAACTATATTTTGGTATAAATATAGGAATAAAATAAATTATTCACCAAAATTGATGATTTTGGAAATAATTATTGATTTTGTACTGCTAAAATGGACAATAAATTGATTTTAAAATCTTTAAAATTAAGAAAAAATACCAAAACTCTTGGGCATGCTTATATATGCATACACATGCTATTTTGAAAGTATTTTGAGTATAAAAATATATAGAGAAAAATTGGGGTATCAACACTCGTGAAGAAGCTGAGCCTTCTAACGGTAGACAAGGTATGAAGAAAGTTTTAATTGATGTCCCCGATGGTGGGAATATTTTGAAGAAATCTAGACAAGTTGTTGTGTAGTTAAAACCATTGTTTGGTCCCGAGGAAAGGAAAAAGCTTCAGTCCCACAGTTCCTTGACTCTGATGAATGATATCATACATTCCTCCCTCAAGGTATATCTTTATTCTTTTTTACTTTCCTCTCCTTCCTTTCATGTTTGTAACTCCCTTTCTTCTTTTTTTATAGATCAATTTGACAGGCACAAAGCTTATGAAAAGGATTTCTTAGATAGATCAATAGGTGATTGAGTTGCGCACCAAGGCTGATAATTGGAAAGAACAATTCGAAGGCCTTTAACGAAGGCCTTTAACTAGAGAAAGATGTTCTTGCCGGGGAGAATGGATCTTTAGAACAATAATTGAGAATAATCACTACCGAACTAGCGGTTTTAAAAGCTTTATCCAATCAAGTTGAAAAAGAAAAGGACATATTAGAATCCTCCTTTGCTGAGCAACACTCAAAGGCAACTGAAAAATAAGAAGCTTGAAAGAGCTCCTTAACCATAAAGAGGTATACGCGGGTGATTTGGTACAGCAGGAAAAAAAGTTGAAGGCTAAAATTGAACAGATTACGAGGCTCTGGAAGACAAGCTAACACTTGATGTTACCTGGGTTTTCTTGAACACTTGCTTTGAGACTCTAACTAAAGCTACCTAGGAGGGTTTTGACCTTAACGTTGAAATTGCAAAGGCTAAGGAGATGATTGAATAAACTCAGCAGCGTCAAAGCTTCTCAACACTCGAGGATGAAGGTTTCAACGGTGATGCTGATAGACTTACTTTTGGTGAAGCTGATATTCAACCTTCGTCTTATTAAGTTAATCCTTCACCTCCCGTGGATGATGCTCCCTAGTTTTTTACCCTTGGGTTTTTTGGAAGTAGTTTGACTTTGTTTTGGTTTTTGTTGAAACTCTTTTTTTGCCCCCCCCCCCAATAGGGTAATGGTATAAATATTTTTTTGTTGTATATTATGCTTTTTGGTCTTTAAACTTTCGAGCTTACACTTGCATTAAAAATACTTTAATAGACTGCGTATTCAATATGTACGAGTTTCTTTTAACAAAATAGGGCCCTTTTGTATTAACAATACTAATGAAGATGACGTCTCATCGTCATATTTGTGCAAAGATATGAACAATAACAACAATAATATACCTAGTATAATTTCACATGTGGGGTCTAGGGAGGGTATTGTGTACGTAGACTTTACCCCTACCTGAAGAGGTAGAGAGGTTGTTTCTAATAGACCCTCAGCTCAAGAAAATGTGGAAAGGAATAATAAGGGAGAAGAAGAACAAGAAGAAAGAGGGGGAAAGAAAGAATATGGAGACAAAAGACAATAAGGAAAAAGAGGAGAAAAAGTATCATCAAATCGTAACAATCGGGGACAAACAGTTTCTAGTAAAAAGGGAGAAAAAGTAGCATCAAATAGTAACAATCAAGGAGCAACAATACCAGTAAGTGCAAAGATATGAAACATGAAGTAATTTGAAAAAAGTTTTATTTTTTGAAATTTCAAATAAATAAGCTTGTATAACATTTTCATAGCTGCTTTCTTTGTAGCAAGTTTACAAATACGGACACATTTTCATGTGATTAATTATATGGCCTTAACCTAGAAGCTCGTGGAAGTATTTTGTACTCTCTACTGCCCATCCTTTCCGCGAGCTTGAACGCCATTGAAATTTTGACATTTTTTTTAAAGGTTTTAATTCTGACTGAACTATGCTCTTGTGGTATACATCTTTTTTCCTTGTGTATTCTTTCATATGCATAGTCTCCCCCAGTGTTGGAGTATTGAAGCATGACATTTCGAACACTGGATCAACTCCTTACTTTTGGTCCTTTTCCTGTAAAAAGGAAAGACATACGAGACTCGGAGGTAATTTTTTAAATGACGACTGCATGTCACGACCCGAATTTCCCACCATCGGGATCGTGATGGTGCCTACTCGTGGTAGCTAGGCAAGACAACTTACTTACCATTTCCATTAGTAAAACCATTATGTTGTCCATTTATAGCATCATTAATAATAACAACAATAACTGCGAAAGTCTAATTTTATAAGTCTGAAATAAATACGAAATACTCAACAATATTTTCTACCCAAGATTTGGTGTCACATACTCACGAACCACTAAGAATAAACTACATGTAAAGGTCTGAAAGAAATATAACAGTTGTCTGTCTCAAAACAATGAGGCAACAGTATAAATGAAAAGCATAAGAAGAGACGCCGGGCCTGCGGATGCCTGCAAGGCTACCTCAGTCTCGTGAGAATAAAATCATGCTGCCAAACTACTGCTGCTGCTGCTGCTGCTCAAGACCTGGACCTGTGCAAAAATGCACAGAAGTGTATTATCAGCACAACCGACCCTATGTGCTGGTAAGTGTCTAGCCTAACCCCGACGAAGTAGTGACGAGGCTAGACTGGGCACCACATAAACCTGTGCAGTTATAAATATACAGCGGAAATCGAATACCGAGTAATTAACAACATGGGAGGGGGAAACATGCTATGGGGAAATACAATTAGCAGTAACCCAGAGGAACAACCAAACAGCTTAAAATCCACAATGAAACAAGAAGTCAATATTCAGACATAACCACAGATATCAATAACTGTTGCGGCGTGCAACCCGCTCCATAATTACCATTGTTGCGGCGTGCAACCCGCTCCACATATCACTATTTTGGCGTTAAACCCGACCCACATTATTTATCATTTATCATTGTTACAGCGCGCAACCCGATCCTCAGTATCATTCGTTGCGGCGTGCAACCCGCTCCTTAATATCATTTAACAGTCTGAGTCCCCAAGAACAGTTACAATGAAGGGACACACAGCAGACAAATACATAGCAAACATCCCGGCAAGGGAGTACAATTAACAGCTCAATCATCCCGGCAAGGGAGCACAATTAATAGTTCAATCATCCCGGCAAGGGAGAATACATTAAATACTTACGTCCCGGCAAGGGAATAATCAACAACGTTTCCTTTTTTTCTTACTTTACTTATCTTATAATTCATTTTACTACTCTGAGCCAACGCTCCAAAGAATCCAGTCGTATCATATATTTTCAATATTCATATCACAATTCGAGCCAATGCTCCCAGGAATCAAATAATTATTTTACTGTTCACATGTTATTCACAACATATAGAATTTCTCCAACAAATACGGAGTTCACAACCAAGTCATGGTAATCACATTATAAGGACTCACGGTCATGCTCGACACCAATGTATAGATACTCGTCACCATGCCTATACATCGTACTCGATCACATAGCAATTAGCAACAAGACTCAACTCCTATTCCCTCAAGCTAGGGTTAGACCAAACACTTACCTC